>CM064499.1:27675049-27690049 GCA_032716605.1 Paralithodes platypus
TGTCCGTGTGTGGCGAGTTTGTTTGTGGCAGTTGCTTCTTCATGCGTGTGTGTGTGTGTGTGTGTGTGTGTGTGTAGTTGTGGTGTTGTGTGGTGTGTGTGTTGGGTGTGTATGTTCGTTGTGTTTGTGTGTGTTAGTGTGTGTGTGTGTGGTGGTGTAGTGTGTGTGTGTGTTAGTGTGTGTGTGTGTGTGTGTGTGTGAGTTTTATTTTGTATTTTATTTGTTTACTCGTGTGTTTATTGTTAAGCTTACATAATGAACTAAACATGCTGTGTGAGCGTTCTTGACTCGTGTGTTCATTGTTCAGCGTACACATGTGGACGGGAAATATTGTGTGAGCGTTCTTGACTCGTGCGTTCATTGTTCAGCGTACACATGTGGACGGGAAATATTGTGTGTGCGTTCTTGACTAGTCCGTTCATTGTTCAGCGTACACGTGGACGGGAAATATTGTGTGAGCGTTCTTGACTCGTCCGTTCATTGTTCAGCGTACACATGTGGACGGGAAATATTGTGTGTGCGTTCTTGACTCGTCCGTTCATTGTTCAGCGTACACATGTGGACGGGAAATATTGTGTGAGCGTTCTTGACTCGTCCGTTCATTGTTCAGCGTACACATGTGGACGGGAAATATTGTGTGAGCGTTCTTGACTCGTGTGTTCATTGTTCAGCGTACACATGTGGACGGGAAATATTGTGTGAGCGTTCCTTTCTTTGACCTCGTGCGTTTCAATTGTTCAGTACGTAGCACATGTGGACGGGGAAATATTGGTTGTAGTTGCGTTCCTTGACTCATCCGGTGTCATTGTTTCAGGCGTATACACATGTGGACGGGAAATATTGTGTGAGCGTTCTTGACTCGTCCGTTCATTGTTCAGCGTACACATGTGGACGGGAAATATTGTGTGTGCGTTCTTGACTCGTCCGTTCATTGTTCAGCGTACACATGTGAACGGATAATATTGTGTGTGCGTTCTTGACTCGTGTATTCATTGTTCAGCGTACACATGTGAACGGATAATATTGTGTGAGCGTTCTTGACTCGTGTGTTCATTGTTCAGCGTACACATGTGGACGGGAAATGCTGCAGGGTGTAAAACTACAGACCAATATCCTTCTTTTTAGTCACCATTACATAATATACACGGTTACATTTATGCTTCACAGGTCATATTATATCTTTGTAAGAGCTAATATAAATACATAAATAAATATATAAAAATCCAACCCCAAGGCAATTTTCTTGTATTTCTGGTGATTTTTTTTTGTTTTTAATTTTTGTCCCGGCTTGACACCTTGAACTTATATCTAGCGACATAATTCCCAGCGATAGTTTAGATACTTCGGAAATTCTAGAGATTGTGGTAATATTCTAGCGATTGTTTACAGTTATTTACTATCTAGCGATATTCTAGCGACTTTTGGGAACAGCTCTAGGGATCAGGGTGTCAAACCGGAGCAATTTTGTTGGAAGACTTGAAAGAATATGAGAAGGACTACTAGCAAATTAACATGAAATGGCTTTGTTTTAGATCATTCATCACTTCCAAAACACATAATTTGAACTATAAAGCATAATGCTATCTCTACATATTCAATAGCAATAAAGTGAAAGTAATGGATTCCGCTTTCGTTAGACACACTGCTAGGGATACTTCGTGTTTTCATTTGGTAAAGGCGGTGCCACACGAGCGATTTTTCCGTCAATTTCTAAGAGCAATTGTCGTCTGGCAGGCTTAAAATGGTTAATTCCACTAGAAATTTGCCACCTAACACAATCTACCTTCAATCTAGTAGTTTCCGATCCCAATTTCAAAAAGCCTCAAAATATCACGAGAAAAAACTTGCTCATCGAAAATTGCCGGAAAAAGCGCTCGTGTGACACTGGCTTAACTCTGTCTTCCTGCATCTGTGAGCGTTTCTGACCCGTGTGTTCATTGTTCAGCGTACACATGTGTACACTAGATATGCTACTGCGCTCTGTGGATATACTCGATGCCAGTGTAAATATGTTATGACTATTTGAGCGCTTCCTGGGAGACTACCGAGGTACATTTGAATATTGGGGTATTTGCTCGCATTAAGGGGAGATGGGCGTATTTATTTGTTTATTATTATTTATTTTTATTATTGTTTAGTTTCCTCCCTAGACCTCCATAAAGCTGTAAAAAAACACTCCCTGGACCCCCTTCCAGATAAACTTGTACATTTTTCGGTAGAACAATGTCCCGGCCGAAGGCTGGTTCCTCTTAAAATTACAAGCTCGCTACCGCTCGCCAGGAAAACGTCGACACCTAAATGGCACGAAAGGTCTTAACATTGACAAAGAAATAGGGCGTAAAATCTTAAAATCGCCAAAGTAATGGGCCGAACGTCATAACATCTGAAAACCATTGGGGCTAAACACGAAGGAGAAGGGGGCCCCGAAAACCGGCCCATCCCCCCTTAAGGGGAGGTATTTAGTGTGTTTCCTAGACTTCCATCAAGCTTAAAATGACACCCCCTTGAGTCCCTTTCAAGATAAATTTGTACATTTTTCGGTAGAAAAATGTCCCGGCCGAAGGCCGGTTCCTCTTAAAATACAGGCTCGCTATCGCTCGCCAGGATAAAATCGACACCTGAATTGCACGAAAGGTCTTAATATGGGGTGAAAGTTCTTAAAATCGCTAAACTAATGGGGCAAACGTTTTATAATATCAAAAGCAATGGGGCTAAACATGAGGGAGAAAGGGGTCAAGAAAAAAATCCCTCAAGTGGAAATCTCCCCTTCAGTATTATATAGCCCAGGTGGGTTGGATGGCTTCAAAAAGGTATCGGTATTATGTAACTACTCTTTGTATTACGTAGTTATTTGTCTTATATATATCTACCTATCTATATCTATCTATCTGTATTAATATGCACACACACACACACACACACACACAGACACACATACACACTCTCTCTCACACACACACACACACACTCTCTCTCTCTCTCCCTCACACGCACACACACACACACACACATACACACTCTCTCTCTCTCACACACGCACACACATACACACACACACACACACACACACTCTTTCTCACACACACACACACACCCATGAAGAAGTATACAGAAGAAGATAATAGCATTTAGAGATACAAAATATATATTGGGCAAAATATGGGAATCAAAATATAGAAAACTCCAGAAACCCCAGTAAAACACCAGAAGCAACAACAAGAACACCCATGGGAAGTTTGCCAGTGGTAATAAACACCGAGGATAAAAGAACACAATCGCTTTAAGGGCAGGTTTTTAGTTTGTTCCCTACGTTTTCATCAAGCTTAAAATTACACCCCCTAGACCCCCTTTCAAGATAAATTTGTACATTTTTCGGTAGAAAAATGTCCCGGCCGGAGGCCGGAGGCCGGTTGCTCTTAAATTACAGGCTCGCTATCGCTCGCCAGGAAAAAATCGACACCTTAATGGCACGAAAGGTCTTAAAATTGACAGAAATGGGTTGAAAGTTCTTAAAATCGTCAAAATAATGGGGCAAACATCTTAAAATTAGAAAAACAATGGGGCTAAACATGAGGGAGAAAGGAGTCCTGAAAAAATTCCTTCAAGTAGAAATCTCCCCTTAAGGCAATACATATAATGCGTATAATGCCGAGCACAAGAACATAAAGACACAATTAGCATAATGGAGAAAGGGATAACATAACAGATAGGCAATGGTAATAATGACAATAATAATATATATATTTTTCCACCAACCAACTTCCCTTCTAAACTCAATTAATGAAATCAACACATACATGTGGCACTCCAAGGACTCGGACACTCACACCGAAATTCCGCGCACTTATGCATTACGCTATCAAGACAGATGTACAGTATATAAAGAACGAACAGGAACAGAAAAGAACAAACGAAATCATGGAGAACAGGATAAAATAACAGATATGCAATGATAAATATACAGGAAAAATGTAAAAATTAAAGAAAGGAATATAAGCTCTAATAGAATGTACGGTAAAATAGAATGTTAACCCCTTGAAGCTCTGACGCGTTTTAGCAGTTTATTTTGGCTATCATTAGACGATTGTATGCAGCTTAGGAAGGGCCTGTGGGTATTAAAAGGGTAAATACTATCTCAATCAACCCTCTGACTTCCATATACCGTTACTAATCTGAATAAAATCGTCTGATAGTAGCCAGAAAACAGAACAAAAACGCGTATTGGAGCTTGAAAGGGTTAAGATAAAACAACATAATGCAAGGATAAAATGTAAGATAAGCGAAGAGAATGTAAGAAACCATTACTAATCTGAATAAAATCGTCTAATAGTAGCCAGAAAACAGAACAAATTACGCGTATTGGAGCTTGAAAGGGTTAAGATAAAACAACAGAATGCAAGGATAAAATGTAAGATAAATGAAGAGAAAGTAAGAAAGCAGAAGAAGATCATGGACAACAGGGTAAAGTAAACAGATATGCGATGGTCAAAATGAAAGGCAAAATGCAAGATAAAAGAATGCCAAAATAATTCATGTAGCAAGGCAAAAATGTTAGAACCCCAAAAATAAGGAAACAGAAAATAAAACTAGAAAAGCGTATTATGACCGAACATTGGAGAGCAAGAATATTATACAGGTATAATAATAATAATAATAATAATAATAATAATAATAATAATACTACTACTACTAATAAAATACTGATAATAAAACTAAAAATAAAAATTTATGATAATAATAATAATAATAATAATAATAATAATAATAATAATAATAATAATAATAATACAAAGATGAACAGAACAAAAAATATAGCCAGGATTAAGAAAAGTTAAATTAAAGTAGCTACATAATACAAAGAAAAACAAAAGGAAAAGCACCGGTGATAAGAAAGTACACAAAACAAAGGATAATAAAGGATAATAATAACGCATATAAAACAAATTATAAACAAAAACACGTAATAATAAAATACATAAAACAGAGGATAACGAAATAAAAATGAAGTACATGAAACAAGGGATAATCACACAAGGAAAGTTATAATAAAATACATATAACAAAGGAAAACAAATAATTAAGTACCAAAAACAAAGGTTAAAAAATAAAAGTAATAACAAAATACATACAGAAGTAAAGTAATAATAAAGTAGTAACATAAATAAAAGAGGAAAAACAAGAAAATAAATAATAAACGTAAACAAAGATTAAATAGCAATAATAAAGCACATAAAACAAAGAATAAACAAAAGAATAATACAACAGCAGAACGAAAAGTTTAATATCAAAAAAATTCCCTTAACAGACAGACACCAAGGAACGAGAGAAAACAAATAATACGAAAAAAGAATGGGAAGCAAACTGAGCCGCAAATACAATGAATATTAAAGCGCCGTTTCCCGTTCTTTACGTTCTGCGCTCTCTCTCTCTCTCTCTCTCTCTCTCTCTCTCTCTCTCTCTCTCTCTCTCTCTCTCTCTCTCTCTCTCTCTCTCCTAGTAGTAAATTACTATAGTCTATTTTTTTCCAGCTGAGCCTAAATTGTCATGTTTCTATCTTTGTTACTCGGCTATAAGGTAAATGTTGTAGCGAAATATGCTGTTAATTATGAAAACTTGGCATTAATACGACACACAGCCATAGTAGTTTCATATATGTCCATTAAGTATCGAGAAATCAGCTAATAAGAGATTCAATTTACGATCAGCTGGACAAAAATAGAGTATAGTATTTCTCGTTTATTTATTAAGGACAGATGTTTGATTTCATATTATATGCGTGTTATACAAGTAGTTGGGTATTGTATAATGTATATAAACTAATAGTAGGACACAATACACTTATAATGATAATTTTAGTTTTGTCGTTATCGCTGATGGCCATAAAACACACGCTGTGTCTGTGTGTGTGTGTATATGTGTGGGAGAGAGAGAGAGAGAGAGAGAGAGAGAGAGAGAGAGAGAGAGAGAGAGAGAGAGAGAAATTTACATAGAAACACTGACCACACAGACCTTACGATCCCAGCGAGGTGGTCAGGAGAGAGAGAATGAAAAAGAGAGAGAGCAAGAGCGCAGAATAATTGTTTGTGTGTGTATGTGGGCGTTGTTTGTGTGTGTATCTGTTGGTGTACGTGCTTGTAATTGTGTGTGTACCGTCCATTTGCTTGAGTTGACTGCCCTGATACTCACGGAACACGCTCCCCCCCCCCCCCTCCCCTCTCTCTCTATCTCTCTGTCGTCTCTCTCTCTCTCTCTCTCAAACCTATCTCTCTCTCTCTCTCTCTTTACATAGCTATACGTCGGTTCCGTCTCTTCTTTTCCATAATTCCCACATAACCTTTTATTGCGGACCCATCTTCGCCGCCTCCACCACCGCCTTGCAGTCTTCCCAGGGGGCGGGGTTTATTTCGAGGGCCTTCAAAGTCGATTTACACGGCCGCATTTATCGCCATTTTTTTTTTACCGTCAACTTTTCTCGCTGCAATTGTATTCTAGCAACTTTCTTAGATTGTTTTTTTGTTTTGTTTTTTGCACTGGTATTGACAACTAGACTAGATGTTTATTACAATAGGCGACACAATTCATATAACATTGTGTGTTATTGAAGCTGGTGAATCGTAGTTGCGGAGGATAGTTGAGGATAAAAGCTCTCTTGTGATACCGGCCTAAGAGCAATTCTGGGAGTAGATTTTAGCCTGGTCTTCCATTTCTACATGTTGGGTTTTTTATTATATATAATTTGTAGTCTATTGGTATATATATTTTCCCCCATATGCTCGATCAGGTTGGCTTTCAGTTCTTGGTCTTTGAGGAATTCGGAGTAGACTTGACTTGGTATTATACTTCCATTTTTATTCCAACATCAGGTTTGGCTTTTAGATAATTTTGTCGTTGATAAATTCTGAGAGTAGATTAGTTTTGGTCTCTTCTGTCTCTATTATATACACGGTTAGGGTTGGCATTTGTGTGTTTGCATTTGAAATAGTAGGTGATATGTTTAGTTTTTGTGTTGTTTTTATCACGTATACGGAATGAGAAAGACTGAGAGAGTGTGAGTGTGAGTAATTGAAAGTGTGTGTGTGTGTGTGTGTGTGTGTGTGTGTGTGTGTGTGTGTGTGTGTGTGTGTGTGTGTGTGTGTGTGTGTGTGTGTGTGTTATTTATGTCAACGCATATTAAATTATTCTAGAATTGCTCACAGGAACGGCTTATCACATGTTGGAAGAGTCATAAAAACCCATTTCCTATATTGTTTGTTCCATATCACTAAACCAACCAATGATAATGTACTCTGTCTCTGTAACTACCACGATCACCACCAAAATTACTACAACTACCAAACAATACATTTATACCAACAACTATCACAGCCAACACAATAGTATCACTAACACGAACCACTACCACTACTGTACTCACCACTACCACAACCACCACAGTACCAATCACCACCACAACCACAACAACAACTACCGCTGCCACCATCACAACGACACCCACCACAGTACCAAACACCACTAGAACTACCTCACCCACCAATCACCAACACTACCACTACCAAAACCACCACCACAACTACCACAGTATCAATCACCACCACAACAACTACCACTACCATCATTACAACCTTACCCACCACAGTACCAATCTCCACCACCACCACCACGGCTACCACAGTACCAATCACCACCACACCCACACCCATAACTACCACAGCACCGGTACCAATCACACCCACACACACAACCACAACCACCACCACCACCACCACCACCACAACACCACCACAACACCACCACCACCACCACCACCACCACCACCACCACAACTACTACCACTATCTCACCCAGGGGAAGGACGAGGTCATCAATTATGCAAGGGATTCCTAGATACCCAAGGTCCATCTAGTTTTACATGTCCTTCTCTCATCTCTAGGGAGAGAGAGAGAGAGAGAGAGAGAGAGAGAGAGAGAGAGAGAGAGAGAGAGAGAGAGAGAGAGAGAGAGAGAGAGAGAGAGAGAGAGAGAGAGAGAGAGAGCACCAATATAACTAGGGTATTTGCAACTGTAAGGAGTGTGTATGTATGTGTGTGTGTGTGTGTGTGTGTGTGTGTGTGTGTGTGTGTGTGTGTGTGCACACTACATTACCACACAAACTTAGCATAACCCAAGCCACGATAGCCATAAGCAGAAACAGAAAAGAAACTAAAAAAAAATCCTTTAAGAAAATATAACACTTAAAAACAAAAATCCATGAAACGCCGAGGGAGAGAGAGAGAGGGGAGAATGAATGAACGAAGGGGTGCAAAGAGGAATCAAGGGCACTGAAGGAAAGGGGGGAGAGAGAGAGAGAGAGAGAGAGAGAGAGAGAGAGAGAGAGAGAGAGAGAGAGAGAGAGAGAGAGAGAGAGAGAGAGAGAGAGAGAGAGAGAGAGAGAGAGAGAGAGAGAGAGAGAGAGAGATAGGAGGGCGGAGGGAGGGAGAGGGGTGGATGTAGTAAAGACATTGGAGAGAGAGAGAGAGAGAGAAGAGGAGGGGAGGTCGATGTAGTGAAGAGAGGGGAGGGGGAGAGAGGGGAAAGATAAGAGAGAAGAGGGTGAAAGGGGAATGGTATTAGAGAGAGTCTGAAGAGGTAGGGCAGGATAATAGAAGGTAGAGAGAGAGAGAGAGAGAGAGAGAGTGAGTGAGAGATACTATTTAACCTAACCTTAATCCAGACACAAATATATACAAACTAAAATAAAATAACCCTTTCAGTAGTATACACGAAGGAGTGTAAGACAAATATAAGCCTGATATACAGTATGAAGGTCAAGAACATTACAAACACGATACCCCAATATGTATAACCTAGCAAAAATAGAAAGGTAAATACAAAATTCCAATAACAAGGCAAACTAATTTAAACCGAGGAGTATTACGAACAATATACGAACTATATTAGAAAGTGCACTAATGATACTGTATTTACTAACACGAGAATCAATGTAACCGAGTGTTAAATGAGAGGGCAAGCAAGGAGTAGAACGAAAAGTAGCGGGTTTAATAATTGAAAGAAAAATTAGATCCATTGACTAAATACGAAAAAACAATCGCGCTAATAAGTGATGTCTCGGCACCAAGAATGTTTTGACTAATTATTGGTATCGGCAATATCTAAGCTTCATTTCTTCATATCGAGTGAAATATACAAACCTGTTCCTACACTTACCCACCCTATTCAACATCTGACAGACGTTAATACAGCACATAGCAAGTCAAACATGATGACAACTGCGACATGACTTACTAGCGCGACCATACAAGGAAAGCATACGCGATTATACAAACCCAAAAACACAGGGGTCAATGGATTATATTGAGGGCATAAAGAACAGTCGATTTTCTTGAAGACAGAATAACAATAGATTTTCTTAAGGAGAGAATAACAATGGATGTACTTAAGGGGGGTCACCGGCTTTATTTTATCTTTCTCTCCTTTCCTCTCTTTCCCTGGCTTGTATCCATTCAGCCCCATTCATCCAACTGTTTTGAGACTTTTATCCACATCCAAGTGTCGATTTATTCCTGGCGAGCGATAGCGAGCCAGCATTGTATGGAGAAATCCGGCTTCGCCGGAGACATTATTCTATCGAAATATGTACAAATTTAGCTTGCTGTCAAAACAAAAATATATATATGCTGGCTCGCTACCGCTCGCCAGGAAAATATTGACAACTGTATGGGGGTAAACGTCTTAAAACAGTAGGCTGAATGGGGCCGAATAGATACAAGCCAAAGAGAGAGGGAGAGAAAGATAAAAAAAAAAAGCGAGGTGGGCTCCCTTGAAGACAGAATACCAGTAGATTTTCTTGAGGACAATATCAATCGATTTTTTTTTTTTTTTTTTTCAGAAGAGAATATCAAAAGGGGACTTTCTTTGAGCTTTTTAACGAGGTAATCGATATTTCTTGACGTGTAATACAATACGACCATACCATAACTACTCGATCATACAATGCCAGGATAATAACACAATAACAGCAATCATACAACAGCAACACAATACTACAATTATATACTGTATAATATATGATACTATAGCAGGGCTATAATACAATACCCCAATCATTAATACGATAATATAGAAATTATACATTAACAGAACAATCAAACAGTAACAATCAGACAATACAACAAGCTGCAATACAATGCCAAACCAATCAAAGAATATAGACCAATCACACAATAACAATAATACAATCACAGACCAATCATACAATAACAACCCAATAACAATCATACAATAACAGACCAATCATACAATAACAGACCAATCATACAATAACAGACCAATCATACAATACCAATCATACAATAACAGACCAATCACACAATAACAATCATACAATAACAGACCAATCATACAATAACAGACCAATCATACAATACCAATCATACAATAACAGACCAATCACACAATAACAATCATACAATAACAGACCAATCATACAATAACAGACCAATCAGACAATAACAATCATACAATAACAGACCAATCATACAATAACAGACCAATCATACACTAACAATCATACAATAACAGACCAATCATACAATAACAGACCAATCACACAATAACAATCATACAATAACAGATCAATCATACAATAGCAATCATACAATAACAGACCAATCATACAATAACAATCATACAATAACAGACCAATCATACAATAACAATCATACAATAATAGACCAATCATACAATAACAATCATACAATAACAGACCAATCATACAATAACAATCATACAATAACAGACCAATCATACAATAACAATCATACAATAACAGACCAATCATACAATAACAGACCAATCATACACTAACAATCATACAATAACAGACCAATCATACAATAACAGACCAATCACACAATAACAATCATACAATAACAGACCAATCATACAATAGCAATCATACAATAACAGACCAATCATACAATAACAATCATACAATAACAGACCAATCATACAATAACAGACCAATCATACAATAACAATCATACAATAACAGACCAATCATACAATAACAATCATACAATAACAGAACAATCATACAATAACAATCATACAATAACAGACCAATCATACAATTTCGGGTCGACTTTACCGTTTATTTGACTGTTATCGAGCACCGCCAATCTTGCTGTTATGTGCTGTTATAGGGAGATGGACCGTTTTTGGGGTCTATTAATATATATATTCATTTATTTCTTTGTTTCTTCGCTAGACCTCCATCAAGCTTAGAAAAACACCCCCTAGACCCCCCTTCAAGATAAATGAGTACATTTCTCGGTAGAATAATGTCCCGGCCAAAGGCCGATTCCTCTTAAAATGTCAGGCTCGCTATCGCTCGCCAGGAATAAATCGACACCTAAAAGGCACGAAAGGTCTTAAAATTGATGACGAAATGGGGCGAAAGGTGTTAAAATCGCCAAACTAATGAGCCGAACGTGACATAAACACGAGGGAGAAAGTGGACCAGACAAACAACCCTTCTCCCCTGTTAACGCCGCGCCGCCACAACGATGCCGGTAACAGCCTAGCGTGTGATAATAACAACAAGGACGTAAACAAGCCATCAAAGCAGAGAGTAGGAGGGCTTGGCCAATAACCAGTGTAATTATCAAGTTAATAATACTACTACTACTAACACTACTACTAATAAAAATAATACAAATAATAATAATAATAATAGTAGTAATGATAATATTAAACAACTAATAACTATAAACCAAATATACAAAATTAATCATTATCATAGTAGTAGTAGTAGTAGTAGTAGTAGTAGTAGTAGTAGTAGTAGTAAAAACAACAATAATACCAAATTTAACATAATTAGTGAACATAACACCAATGCTAATATAACACCAATAGGGCCTAATAGTGAAATATTATTCATTAACTACGCTGTGCTCTCGGCATAAAATAATTAAAACCATTTATAACAATTACCCGGTACTAGAAACAACAACAATGGCCCACATAGACTAACAACTTTAACGTTATTAACGGGAGGTTTTTAGTTGATTCCCTAGACTTCTATCAAGCTTAAAATTGCTCCCCCTTGACCCCCTTTCAAGATAAATTTGTACATTTTTTCGGTAGAAAAATTTCCCGGCCGAAGGCCGGTTCCCCTTAAATTACAGGCTCGCTATCGCTCGCCAGGAAAAAATCGACACCTAAATGGCACGAATGGTCTTAAAATTGACAGAAATGGGGCGAGGGTTCTTAAAATCGCCAAACTAATGGGGCAAGCGTCTTTAAATCTCACAAGCAATGGGGCTAAACATGAGGGAGAAAGAGGTTCAGAAAAAAATCCTCCAGGTGGAAATCTCCCCTGAAGCAGCTTAGGCAGGACCTCTAAGACTTAAGGGGAGATTTCCACTCGAGGGATTATTTTCTTAACCCCTTTCTCCCTCATGTTTAACTCCACTGATATTGAGATTTTAAGACGTTCGCCCCATTAGTTTGGCGATTTTAAGAACTTTCGCCCCATTTCTGTAAATTTTTAGACATTTCGTACAATTTAGGCGTCGATGTTTTCCTGGCGAGCGATAGCGAGCCTGTAATGTAAGAGGAAACGGCCTTCGGCCGGGACATTTTTCTACCGAAAAATGTACAAATTTATCTTGAAGGGGGTCAAGGGAGTGTAATTTTTAAGCTTGATGGAGGTCTAGGGTACAAACTAAATACCTTCCCTTAAGAGGGTACACACTCCCTTAATTAACCCTTACTAATAGCTAAGTTACAAACAAGCGTCTAAATATAGCTAGAAGACAATACAAAAAGCGTCACCCGTACTAAAAGGATCAACACACAGTAAGTGAACACATAGACAGGCAAATTAGAGGGGCACTTAGTAGAGCGCATATCTCCGCCTACGCTGGTTTTGTCACAGAATAAACTTAATTGTACATTGACGTACTGTATGATCCTAAATTGAATCACTTTTCCCTTGTCACATAGCCTATCTATCTGCCCACCAAACTTCGTGAAAATCGGTTTATAACTTTGTGAGATATCTTGTTTACAAACAAACAAATGGAGGCGAAAACATATTCTCAATCCAGGAGGTAAACGTAAAAGAACATTGACAACAACAAAATAATAAATAATAATAATAATAATAATAATAATAATAATAATAATAATAATAATAAAAATAAATAAATAAATAAATAAATAAATAAATAAATAATTTAATTAATAAATAAATACAAACTAGCACCGAACAAATAAACCCAACTGTAACAAGAACAAACTAAAAGCCCCCCGGACCGGAAAGAGCACCACCACAAATACAATTGCATTTCGCCCCCCATGAACCCAATGATATCAACGCAATTAACATATGCCAATGTCAAACAAAAATAACGCCGCAAAAATACTTCCCGTGTGTAGCTCTAATATGGGGCATAAAAAAAGGTAAGGGAGAAAATAAAAGCCATATGAAAAAAGTCAGCCATATTATCATCAACAACAGCAACAACAACAATGACATCGATTAAATACCATCGCCATTACGAAGAAATAGATTAATACCGGTGGTGATAATAATAATAATACTTATTATTATTTGTATAATAATAATAATAATAATAATAATAATAATAATAATAATAAAACAGGTTCAGTCTAATAAAAAAGCATGAATTACAATAATATATGCTTACAATAAACCTAAAGAAATAGTACAATCGGGAGTAGTAAGTGTTGTCATAGATTGCAGTGGTTATCGCTCAAAAAGTGTTATTGGTGTCTTTATAGATACTGGGAAAAGTGCTTATCCCTCAGAGTATTAGTCAGTGTCCGAAACTTTGTGAAATATCTGACAACACTTATTAACCTCAACCGTACAATACAATGTCTCGAACGTCCCTTGATTTTGGCCCTATCACTCTTTCGACTCTGGGGGAGGCACTCGCTACAGGCAGTTCTACCTTTTGTCTCCCTCACTCACATAGAGAAAAAAAAATAGACTACTAATACAACCTGGCTACAATAATACTGCTGCTACAATGACAATAATAATAACACCCTAACAATAACTATACCCTGTTCCAAATAGGTAGGCCAGAAATCGGGAACCCTAACCTCTGTAACTCAAAAAGGGCTCGAGGAAATGGGTTGTAAATGTCCACACCTATTCCCAAATGGTCTCATTATTAGCTCGATTACTCTAGTCAGTTGTGAGTTATAGAGGTTATTGCTCAAGAGTTTTGGCCTATGTACTTTGGAATAGGGTATAGTATTAGCATTAACCCCTTCTGTACCGCTAACGTGTTTTCTATGTTATGCTAACAATATTTAGACGATTTTGTACAGTTTAAGAAGAATCTGTGGGAGTAGTAGTAAGGGCCAAGGGAGATAGTTCAAAGCTTTTTATTCCTGGAAGTCCTTTTCTAATTAAATTAAACTGTCTAATAGTAGCCAGGATAACATTAAAAAGACGTCATGGGTAAAGAAGGGGTTAACGTTTTTACTATCGATATCGCGTACTAACTGGATCAACGCGTACGAATGGGTTAGTCTAGGTGGCCCAATGCCCCACAATACAAACACACTCAACCATTAGAAAGTACAGTACCGGTAGCGTAAACAGAACTTGCATATTGTGTTTCCAATGTTGTCGCCACCACCGCCACCCCAGCAATTACCATAACAAGAACACTGTCAACAATGGCAAAGGCAGGCGATAAAACCCATTGGTGCTCAGGGGGGATGGTTCAGTTTTTGGTCGATTTTGTCATATATTTGTTATTATTATTTTTAGTTTCCTTTGTAGACCTTCATCAAACTTAAATAATACATCAATTACATCCCCCTTCGAGATTAATTTGTACATTTTTCGATAGACAAATGTCACGGCCGAAGGCCGGTTCCTCCACAATTACAGGCTCACTATCGCTCGCCAGGAAATAATCGACACCTAAATGGCACGAAAGATCTTAATATTGACAAC
>CM064499.1:27692549-27727549 GCA_032716605.1 Paralithodes platypus
TGATCGTGCTGCAGTGCTGTGCTGGTGGTGCTGTGATGTCGGCCACTACTACTACTACACCAACAGCAATAACAGCGGGGGCCCGTCCTCAAAACCTCTTCGTTATATGGGGCAATCCTGGCTATTGGCTGGCGGCCCGGGCACAGTCAAATTCAAGAGTCGTCGGGGTGCATAATGGTGGTGGTGTGGATTTCGTGTGTTTGTACGTATTCCCAGACGTCATGTATTTCGCATAAATACGGAGTTGTAGAACACAAATTGGTAGCGCCGAAACTAGGTCACCCACGCCTTACCACAAGTACCCTACCCTTTGCTATCACTCGCCAGGAATAAATCAACACCTAAATGGCACGAAAGGTCTTAATGTGGACAAAGAAATTGGGTGAAAGGTCTTAAAATCGCCAAACTAATGGGTCAAACGTCTTAAAATCTGGAAACAGATGGGGCTAAGCATGAGGGAGAAGGGGGGGGGGGGGGGCCAGAAGATGACAATGAACGGAATAAGCAATCAGATGTACCGGTAACTGAGAGGAGAGAAGGCTGGACTAATTTGCCGAGTTAATTTGAACGGATTTTTGTCGTGAGGCGCTTCACTGATGGGAGCCAATAAAAACTGAATCCTGGAATCGAAAGACCAATAGTAGTCGTTTTTTACTAATTAATTATATATATATATATAGGCCTATAATTTTTTTTTAGTTAGCTGATTAATAATATGATGAAGTTGTGAAGCTGCGACATCACTTTTCGATGTAACTATACTTCGTTCGCTATTAACCCCTTCCTTACCGAGGATGTACTTTGTGTTATTTCAGAAAAATTTAGATTTTATGTCGCTTAGGAGGAAAGCGTGGTAGTTAAAATGGATAATCGAGATAGTTTGAAGCCTTTATATTGCCACACGTCCTCCCTGAGTTGGATATATTGCCACACGTCCTCCCTGAGTTGGATATATTGCCACACGTCCTCCCTGAGTTGGATATATTGCCACACGTCCTCCCTGAGTTGGATATATTGCCACACGTCCTCCCTGAGTTGGATATATTGCCACACGTCCTCCCTGAGTTGGATATATTGCCACACGTCCTCCCGGAGTTGGAATTGCCACACGTCCTCCCTGAGTTGGATATATTGCCACACGTCCTCCCGGAGTTGGATATAACACGTCCTCCCGGAGTTGGATATATTGCCACACGTCCTCCCGGAGTTGGATATATTGCCACACGTCCTCCCTGAGTTGGATATATTGCCACACGTCCTCCCGGAGTTGGATATAATCGTCTAATAATATCCAGATTATAATAACAAGGACAACTCGGTACTAAAGGGGTTATTAGGATTTTTTTTTTTCAACTTTACTGGTGAGCTGTACCGAGACTAGGTCACATAATACTGTACTAAATATAAAACCATATATATATATTTTAAATGGAGAGTAATAGTATCTTATTCTTTATCCTCTTAAGGGGGGTGACCTGCTTTTTGTTATTTCTGTCCTTTTCTCTCTTTCTCTGGCTTGTATCCATTTGGCCCCATTCAGCTTACTGTTTTAAGACGTTTATCCCCATCCAGGTGTCATTTTTTTTACTGGTGAGCGGTAGCGAGCCAGTATATTTTTTATTTTTGTTTGACAGCAGGCTAAATTTGTACATTTTTCGATAGAAAAATTTCTTCGGCAAAGCCGGATTTCTTCATATAATGCTGGCTCGCTATCGCTCGCCAGGAAGTAATCCACACCTAGATGGGGATAAACGTCTTAAAATAGTTGGCTGAATGGGGCCGAATGGATACAAGCCAGAGAAAGAGAGAAAAGGACAGAAATAACAAAAAGCAGGTCACCCCCCTCAAACTACTTCGTCTACTCACATTACACAAAGTATAGCTCCTCTCTACTAGGTCATTCATTACATAGGCCATTTGCAGTAGCTTTTGAACCTCTTAATAAAAGCTATATAAAGGCTAAGGCTGCCCTATCAGAGGTATAGACTTCCTTATAAAAATATGGTTTAGCAATAGCCTAATGGAGAATAACCTATATAGGGACTGTGCATCGGTATTTTTGATGTCAGTCAAAACTTTGCAGCAATGGTTCCGGTGTGAGAGAGAGAGAGAGAGAGAGAGAGAGAGAGAGAGAGAGAGAGAGAGAGAGAGAGAGAGAGAGAGAGAGAGAGAGAGAGAGAGAGAGAGCGAGAGAGAGAGAGAGAGAGAGAGAGGAGAGAGAGAGAGAGAGAGAGAGAGAGAGAGAGAGAGAGAGAGAGAGAGAGAGAGAGAGAGAGAGAGAGAGAGAGAGAGAGAGAGAGAGAGAGAGAGAGAGTTAGTTGAGAGAGAGAGAGAGAGTTAGTTGAGAGAAAGAAGTGGAGCACAAAACAAGTCAGTGGTACTCTAAATCCCCCTAAATACCACCACTGATTACTTTAAGGTTTGATGGAGAAGCAGTCGGCGGCCTGAATGTCACGTGTATAATGCCAAGACTTCAGTAATGGAATACGGTAGTAGTCTGAGATCCGAGACGTAACACAAACATGCCAAACTATACCCACTGACCTAAAAAAATAAAAAATGTGTTTACTTTATTATATATGCGGGGGGAGTTACATCATAGTGTGTGTGTGTGTGTGTGTGTGTGTGTGTGTGTGTGTGTAAAAGTAAACATACTAGAGCAATTTAAAACACTTTCATATAGTTAACATGACTTTTGTTTTTTGTTTTTTTATTAAGGTGACAGTTACAAAGTGGTGTACAATCTATCTTATTCTAGTTACGTTGTAGTTTATGTTATTGTACCAGTACCTCCCTACAATCAACCTAGTTGTTCCCCAATTCGTCCCTCCGCCACGACCATTTCAAAGTCCAAGTCTCTCACTCTTGTCCTCTGTAGCGGGGAGGACCTTGTACCCCTGAGACATAGGAGTGCAGACCTGAGAAGAGAGAAAGAGAGCCGGCATCTCATCCAAGTTATGACTTGGCTTCTATGCTGGCGCTTTTTCTCCGATATTTGTTCAGCTAATCTGGCATAGAAGACACTTGCAGAAGGTCCCATACCTCCCGACGATGAGAAGACCAGAGGAGTAAAGCTTCCTTGATCCCTGTTGAAAATTCTTTCTTCATAAGCGCGTTTTTTCTCACTTTCGTTTCTCAAGTATGCCGCCTTGTGTCCTCGCTCACGATATGTTTGTGCTCTTGGGTTGAAGATTCTGATGTCGAAAAAAGCCTGTTGTCCCTCGTCCAAAAACCTCGAGCACTTACGTCCACTCTTGCTTCATTTGAAGTATTTGCAGTATTGCGGGCCAAGCGCTGTCCGTCCATAGGCAGAAGTTCCGGTTCGATTCTGACATCATGGCACACCTCGTCCAGCATTTGTGCAGTGATGTCTCGTACTTCATCATGCCGGATACAGATGAATCCTCCTTTCTTACAAGTCATACAGTGGTCTGAGTTGTTTATTTCACCACATGCACATTTCAGCGGCAGGTTCGAAACTGGCCACCCATACCTCAAGGCTACGGCATCATTGAATTCTTGTTTATTTAAGCTGAAGCCTTTCTCCTTTATTGGTAATGATGTGAGCCAATTTAACATAACACACACACACATACACACACACACACACACACCCAAACGTACGTTTTTGAGAGATGCTAGCGATAACATACAATTATCTCAGAAAATAACTCAAATCTCGAAAGTCGAAGCCGGTAGAATTAGTTAAAACGTGGACAGTCGACCTAACTGACGGTGGTTCGAGCCCGGCTGAGAGTATAAAAACATTTACTAGGTCGCGTGTAAATGTGATATACCGGTGTATATATATATATACCGGTATATATATATATACCGGTATATATATATATATATATATATATATATATATATATATATATATATATATATATATACGGTATATATACAGAAGTTGTTATATAAATGATCCCTCCCCCTCCACCCACCATAAAAAAACAAAAAATTAAACGATGAATTAAAGCCAATCTGAGCGGTGCGGCGGCCGGATACCCCCAAGTTCCCGGACTCCTTTATTGAGACGGATAACTTTAAAGGAGTAATGGAGCCCGCGTATAGGCCTAAGCTCCCGGGGGAAATGAATAGGCTAGCTATCTTGGTAGAAGGGTAGGGGGAAGGGGGGGGGGGGGTATGGGAAGCGAGGTAGAAGGGTGCTCTAATCTGTCTGTGTGGAAAGAGCAATGGTATGGGTTCACTCTTCGGTTGCTGGATTTAATGACCTGTGTGTGTGAGAGAGAGAGAGAGAGAGAGAGAGAGAGAGAGAGAGAGAGAGGAGAGCGAGAGAGAGAGCGAGAGAGAGAGAGAGAGAGAGAGAGAGAGAGAGAGAGAGAGAGAGAGAGAGAGAGAGAGAGAGAGAGAGAGAGAGAGAGAGATGAAAGAACTCTGGCTCTTAATTTGTCTGTGAGGAAAGAGCAATGGTATGGATTAACTCATCGGTTGGTGGATTTAATGACCTGTGTGTGTGTGTGGGGGGGGGGGGGGGTTATGTGGGGGGAAGAGGTTGAGGAGAATGGGGGGTTGGGGAGAGGATGGATGGTAGGGCTCTGGGAGTATGTGATCTGTCTGTGGGAAGAGCAATATTATGGATTCACTCTTTGGTTGCTTGAATTTATTGAGGTGTGTGTGTGTGTGTGTGGGGGGGGGTTGAGGAGGATGGATGGAATGGAAGGGAAAAGGATACAAGAGCTCTGGTGGTGTTTAATCTGTCTGTGGAAAAAGCAATGGTATGGATTCACTCGTTTAATGGTTTTATTATGAGGAGTGAGTGTCTGTGTGTGTGTGTGTGTGTGTTTATCAGTGTGTTTTGCTTGTGTATTGATGTGTGTGTGTGTGTGTGTATTGCGTATGTGTGTGGTGTACTGTAGTAAGCGGTCTGATATCCCTATGAACGTTCCATCTTCATTAAACTGTAGGCTTATATCCTCTAAAGAGGCTGTGGTAGAGCATGATCTATAGGCCCATAGCATATAGGCCCATAGCATATAGGTCCATAGCATATAGGCCCATAGCATATAGGTCCATAGCATATAGGCCCATAGCATATAGGTCCATAGCATATAGGTCCATAGCATATAGGCCCATAGCATATAGGCCCATAGCATATAGGTCCATAGCATATAGGTCCATAGCATATAGGCCCATAGCATATAGGTCCATAGCATATAGGTCCATAGCATATAGGCCCATAGCATATAGGCCCATAGCATATAGGTCCATAGCATATAGGTCCATAGCATATAGGCCCATAGCATATAGGTCCATAGCATATAGGCCCATAGCATATAGGTCCATAGCATATAGGCCCATAGCATATAGGTCCATAGCATATAGGCCCATAGCATATAGGCCCATAGCATATAGGCCCATAGCATATAGGCCCATAGCATATAGGCCCATAGCATATAGGCCCATAGCATATAGGCCCATAGCATATAGGCCCATAGCATATAGGCCCATAGCATATAGGTCCATAGCATATAGGTCCATAGCATATAGGCCCATAGCATATAGGCCCATAGCATATAGGCCCATAGCATATAGGCCCATAGCATATAGGCCCATAGCATATAGGCCCATAGCATATAGGCCCATAGCATATAGGCCCATAGCATATAGGCCCATAGCATATAGGCCCATAGCATATAGGCCCATAGCATATAGGTCCATAGCATATAGGTCCATAGCATATAGGCCCATAGCATATAGGCCCATAGCATATAGGCCCATAGCATATAGGCCCATAGCATATAGGCCCATAGCATATAGGCCCATAGCATATAGGTCCATAGCATATAGGCCCATAGCATATAGGCCCATAGCATATAGGTCCATAGCATATAGGCCCATAGCATATAGGCCCATAGCATATAGGTCCATAGCATATAGGCCCATAGCATATAGGCCCATAGCATATAGGCCCATAGCATAATGGAATTTATTATCTATTTAACAGATACCAGCACACACATTTTGTAGTGGCATAATATTTATAAAGCAGGAAAATATATATTAGTCAGGGATTAGGTTAATCTCTGGGATAATCTGTCATTGACTCATTCAT
Organism: Paralithodes platypus; assembly: GCA_032716605.1. Lineage (NCBI taxonomy): Eukaryota > Metazoa > Arthropoda > Malacostraca > Decapoda > Lithodidae > Paralithodes > Paralithodes platypus. Next base: position 27,698,629 of record CM064499.1, read on the forward strand.
AAATACCTATAGATTGAACATAATCCTAAATAGATTATTTGTTATAACAAGATCTTACATAGTTTATGAATCTACAATTAAATCTGATTGTTATTGATGTTTATCATTTGTCTCTTGATCTGTGTCATCGACGTAAAGTTGGTGCCCTTAGTCTTTTATTTAAAGTTTTTAACAACCCTCAGCATCCCTTACATGGGGTTCTGCCTGGGCCCTATGTCCGGGCTCGTGCAACTAGATTCACAAGCAATCTTAATGATCTTGCCATGAGACGTGTTAATTTTTCTACTACACAGTTTTCACGGTGTTTTGTGCCGGCCATGGTTGACTTGTGGAATAAGTTGCCAAATGAGCTAGTCAATTCAGCTAATATCTCCATTGTTAAGTCTAGAGTTAATGCTTTTTTGCAGCATTAATTCTAATTTTAAACTTATTTTATTCTATTTTATTGTATTATATTTATACTTGATATCCTCCACTGCATAATATGTTATCTGTGTTTAATATGTGTATATGTACAGTACAGTATACAGTATATGTTTATATGTACAGTACAGTATACAGTATATGTTTTTATTTTTTCCTAAGTTGCCGTAGTCTCTCTCCAGTGCCTCCGGGTGTTTTGTGTGGATTCATCTTGATGGTGTTTCTGCACCCTGGTTGGAGACTTCGGCATCTCATATAATAATAATAATAATAATAATAATAATAATGTGTTTTTACATTTCAAAATAATATATATTGGTGGTACGGTACAAATTTATCAATACATTTCACGTGAACCATTTAAAAAAGAATTGTTCCATTTATCAATTTATAGTTAGTCTTTTGTTATCGTGTTTGCAATGTAGGCCTTTGTAGAACCTTTACTATTCGTAACTATCACATATAATTAAAATCTGCAGGTATTGATCATTACAAATAATACTATACATTTGAACATTCACTGAAACTTGCGTAAGGGGAGATTTGTATTTGATAGTTAATTTATATATTAATTTATTAATGTCTTTAGTTTCCTCCCAAGACCTCCATCAAGCTTTAAAAATACCCCCAAGACCCCCCACCGAGATATATTTGTACATTCTTCGGTGGAACAATTTCCCAGCCGAAGGCAGGTTCCTACTGAATCGCTATCGAGTCAGTATATTTTGACACTTTTGTGTAGTTTAACCCTCTCCGACATATGACGCGATTTTGAGCCTATTAGGGATACTTTAAAGCCTTTGTCACCATCAGGGGTATTTAGAAACCTTTAGTTTAGTTACTTCAACCCCTGCAGTTATCTTTGAGTTAGCTGTGGGCAGAAAACTAATTTTGGAGAGGTAATTATAAGAGTGAGATCTATTTCTTATTGTTAATCTGGCAACCTCTGCGTCATATGAGTCTGAAAGGGTTAAGAAGGATTTCTGGTATAGTAAAGGAGTTAAGGGTGGTAGTTCAAAGCCTGTTAATTGCTGGAGGCCTTTTTTAAACTGAATAGAATCGTCTAATAGTAGCCAGAATATAGTTAAAAGGACGGCACCGGTACTGAAAGGGTAAACATGAGTTGGTCAGCGTCTCCCTGTTATCGTGGGGTCGGGTGTAATGCTATACGTGTGGTTTACGTAACTTATTAATGCGGGGACACGCGAGGATACATTTCTGGCTGGGCTCTGTGTGTGTGTGTGTGTGTGTGTGTGTGTGTGTGTGTGTGTGTGTGTGTGTGTGTGTGTGTGTGTGTGTGTGTGTGTGTGTGTGTGTGTGTGTGTGTGTGTGTGTGTGTGTGTGTGTGTGTGTGTGTGTGTTCGGTCACGCTCACGCATATACAAGGATAATGCCGTGGTGTTATATATATACCGCTACAGGCACAAATACACGCAAACACACACACTAACTCACACACACATAAACTAACTTACCCCCCCCCCCACACACACACACCTACCTACCTATGTTCACTTATGTGGAGTTCGCCACTCTTGCTAGTGGCACCGATGAGCGCACCGCCCTTCGTTGCACACACAGCCACCCCTACTCGCACACACCCACTCTAGAGCACACACCGAGAAACTCACAAACACAAACATACACACAAACAATCCTCACACAAATAGCATATACCAATAAATACAAGGCTTAACGAAGACATATACAGTCATAAGCCTGAGAGAGAGAGAGAGAGAGAGAGAGAGAGAGAGAGAGAGAGAGAGAGAGAGAGAGAGAGAGAGAGAGATTGCCTGAGATTGACTGCCTGAGATTGACTGTTTCTAAGTGTGGGAGAGACTGGCTGATTGTTTCTACTGTAGGTGTTGGAGAGACTGACTTTCTATGTGTGACAGAAGCTGACTGACTAAATGACTGTTTCTAGGTGTGGAATGACTGACTGACCAGAATGTCCCGAGTTCGAGACCCGGGCGGGCAAGAGACATTTGATCAAGTCTCCTAACGGTGCAGCCTCTGTTCACCTAGCAGTATAAATTGGAACCTGGTATAAGTGAACGAAGTTGTGACGTCCCCTCTGGGGGATGGTGATCGGTTACAAGGTGAGATGGGTATCGTACTGGTCAACCTAAGCTACTGGTCAACCTAAGCCTTCGGGTGAGACTGGTACCGTAGTGAGAATGGTACCGTACAGATTAACCCTAAGCCTTCGTATCCAGATGTCGCCAATTGGCTAAAATACAGACTAGACACACATCCACAGCCATTCCAACGATACATAAACACTTAACATGCATTTCACGCAATACATTCCCAGTTAAGGAGTCGCGATAATAATGAGCTTAGCTCGCATTGCGTGGATTCCCCTTGACGAACAAGTAACTGAGTAACACACACAGACACAGACACAGACACCCACACACACACACACACACACACAGACAGACACAGACACAGACACACACACACACACACACACACACACACACACACACACACACACACACAGACAGACACAGACACCCACACACACACACACACACACACACACACCTCCTGTCCATCCTTTACTCTGGGTTTATTTGTGTAATATCCGCGGGAGATGGCGCTATTTACGATCACTTAAGGCGTGGCGTAATCCTTCTTCTGCTCCTCAGACCTTCCCTGCTTTCTGCTTTCTTGTTTATCTTTTGCTTTTACTTATTTTGCTTTTTCTTCCCCTTTTATGTTTTCTGCTTCTACTGCTCCTCAGAACTTTCTTGCTTTTTGCTTCTTTCTGCTTGTTTCTTCTGTTTTTATCCCTTTCTTCTGCAATTGCTTCTTTTTCTTCTACTCCTTTCTGCTCTTTCTTCCCCTTTTCTGTGTTCTGCTTCTACTGCTCCTGAGACCTTCCCTGCTTCCTCTGCATTTATTCCCTGCTTCTGTTCTTACTTCTTTCTGCTTTGAATCCCTTCTTCTGTTCATATTTCCGCTTCTATTGCTCCTGAGGCCTTCCCTGCTTTCTTACTGCTTTCTTGCGTCTTCTGCTCAGGTCTTCTTCTCTCTGCTACTCCTTTGTCCTTGCTGTTTTATGGGGTTACTGTTTTATTTTGTGTTTTTATTGTTTTCTGTTTTCCTACTGCTCTTTCTGCAGTGCTTAGTTCCTCCTATAATTCTGCTTTATTTCTGCTTTATATCTGTAATAGTTCTGTTTAATACTGCTATAGTTTAGCTATATTTCTGCTTAATTCTGCTATATTCCTGCTTTATTTCTACTCTATACTGCTATATTTCTGCTTAATTCTGCTATATTTCTGCTTTATTTCTACTCTATACTGCTATATTTCTGTTTAATTCTGCTATGTTCCTGCTTTATTTCTACTCTATACTGCTATATTCCTGCTTTATTTGTACTCTATACTGCTATATTTCTGCTTTACTATGCTATATTTTTGCTGTTTCTGCTATATTACTGCTTTAATTCTTCTATATGTATGTGTTATACTCCTGATTTGGCTATGTTTTCGCAATATCACTGATATACTTATGCTATATTTCTGCTATACAACCGCTATATTCCTGCTTCGTTCATGCTATATTTTTGGCTGCCGCTCATATTTCCACCTCTCTAATTGCTTCTATTGGATTTAACCCTTTCTTACGTGCCCTCTTTCCCCCCCCCCCCCCCTTTACTGGCGCTCTGAATTAGTCTACCCCTCTTCCTCTTGTCTCTGTTATCACGGTTTTATCTGGCTCTTATCCCTACTATCTTTCCTTGTACTTGTTGTCTTTACTGAGAGAGAGAGAGAGAGAGAGAGAGAGAGAGAGAGAGAGAGAGAGAGAGAGAGAGAGAGAGAGAGAGAGAGAGAGAGAGAGAGAGAGAGAAAAAGACAGATTCCAATTAACCCCAAAATTTACATGTTGCTAAGGCGAAGGGTTGCATGATTTTTTTTTCCCAATCTATCCTGTAAATTCCTTCTGGGGATTTCGAAGCCCAGCGAGGTTAATCACTTCCAACTTTTTCATGTACGGTAATTGCCGGAGGAAACGGAGGGTGGGGAGAGAGCCTTCTTCTTTTCTATCCTTTCCTTCAACTTTCCTTTTCTATCGGATATGCCATCTCTACTAGAATTAAGTCCTGACCACCTCGTTTGGATCGTAAGGTCTGTGTGGCCAGTGTATCTATGTAAATCTATGTAAATCTCACAGAACAACCGCACTCGAGATCATCCGAATTTTTGTTGAACCCCCGAGCAATTTGGCGGGCTTGAAGGTGTAGCAGTCAGCATTCTTGGAGGTATCCGCGAGCTTTTGGGGCCTTCAGGAGGGAGAGTTTTTCCTACACACACACTCACAACACACACACACAAACACGCTCTCTCACACACACACTCTCTTTAACACACACACACACACACATACACATATATATATATATATTCTCGTTTCCTCATAATTAGACGACATACTGTCAAGATACCAGTATGTATGGACAAATATGTTGCCACTAACAGAAGAAAGCTGTTGATATACCGGTAAATGTAGTAGTTTTTGTCTGGCCAAGTATATTTGAAACGAGTATAGTAGAGGCCTAATACAGCTTCAAGTACGCGAGGAGATACACGACACTAGGTACACAATATGGCCGCCAATGTATAGGGCATTGGGGTGGTTTCTTCCTGCGATCTTCTGCAAGGCCGCTCCCAACTCGATAACCATTTCCCTTCTACATCTTCACCGGCAGGAGAGAGAGAGAGAGAGAGAGAGAGAGAGAGAGAGAGAGAGAGAGAGAGAGAGAGAGAGAGATTACAATAAAATACATCAAAATATATAAAGGGGTGGGAATTACAAGCATCAATTTAGAGAGAGAGAGAGAGAGAGAGAGAGAGAGAGAGAGAGAGAGAGAGAGAGAGAGAGAGAGAGAGAGAGAGAGAGAGAGAGACAGAGAGAGAGAGTCTAAAGTCTTATTAGTGAGGCGCTATCTTTCTCTCTCTCTCTAATTGATTTGTTTATTTTTATCACTTTCTCTCGTTTCGCTTAATCTATTTGTGTTGATATGTTGGTGCTGCTCGATATCTTCTCCTTTTTCTTTGTTTTCTTTGTTTTCTCTCTTCTTACCGGTACTGATATCTTGTTGGCTGTCTTCCTTTTATTTGTCTTGTGATCTCTTCATGGTAAGTTTTCCTTCTCCCTTCTTCCACTTCTTTCTCTTTAATTCCCCTTCTTACTTTTCTTCTTTTAATTCTCTCATTTCCTTTTCTTCTTTAATTTACCCTTCATAATTGTCTTCTTCTTTAATTTACTTCATAATTGTCCTTCTTCCTTTCTTCTTCTTTAATTTCACCTTCTTCCTTTTCTTCTTTAATTTACCCTTCATAATTGTCTTCTTCTTTAATTTACCCTTCATAATTGTCCTTCTTTAATTTTTACCTTCTTCCTTTCTTCTTCTTTAATTTCACCTTCTTCCTTTTTTCTTCTTATTTAATTTCCCCTTCTTCATTTTCTTCTTTTAATTTCCCCTTCTTCTTCTTTAATTCCCCCTTCTCCCCTTTCTTCTTCTTCTATTTCCCTTCGTGTTATTTTCTTCTTCTCCCTCTCTTATTCTTGTTTTCACTCCATGCCATTTGTATTTTCTTATTTCTTTTCTTCTTCGTGTGTTCTCTGCTTGCTACATTTTGATAATTTCGCTCTCGCTCTCGCTCTCTCTCTCTCTCTCTCTCTCTCTCTCTCTCTCTCTCTCTCTCTCAACTCGCCTTTAACCTCTTCCTATTTCCTTTTGTTCAATTATTTGTTCCCCACTTTTCCGACTCTCTTAAGTTTTCTTGGCTTTTCATTTCCTTTGTTCTGACACTCTTCTTTGTTCTGCTTTATATGGTTTAGTATATAATATTAATAAAACAAATGATAATAATAATAACACTTTTTTTATTATTATTATCATCATTATTATCGTCATCATTTGTGTGTAAGGAGGCTACACTAAGATTATTTATACCTATTGATTAAATATAACTTTTTCATGTTCTTATTATGTTATTATGTTATAATGTTATTATGTTATTACATAACTGCCTTCGTAGCGCAATGGAAAAATGCACTGAATTTCAGTGTGAGCATCCTAGGTTCGAAACCCTGGACTGCCACATGTATTTGTTGATTTCATTAATTGAGTTTAGGAGTAAAGTCGGTTGGTGGAGGAAACATAATCATTCTTACAACTGGTACGTTAATATACATAGAAACAATGATCACCCAAGCGAGGAGGCAGAGACAGCAGAACCACCTCAAAAGAAGGCTTCATAATTGATTAATATTAAATTGCCTAGCGATGAAGTAAATCGAACGACTGTAGCTAAATGCAATGGACCAACACAAACAATATTGCCTGATCTTACTGAATCAAAAAATGTGAATGTCAAACACTTACCTCGATGTATTCTGTAATTTTTGCGTTCGTAGCATGCGCAGTACACTCACCTGTGGAAGAAAACGGAAAAGTTGTTATATTGGGTGAACTGCAGGAAATTATAATGGATGCACAATAAATATCATGGAATTGTTTTTGTTACTTACGTGTTCATACCTTTAACCCATTTAGCAACATGACTACTTGTTTCAATCTTGCTAACACAATGTGATTATAGAAACGGGTGGATGGAACTCGTCAGCCTTGGTCGGCAACCCATTTAGGGGAGACCAAATCCGGGTGGATGAGAATTGTCAGCCCTGGTCGGCAACCCATCAATGGGAGACAACCTTATACAAATCTGGGTGGATGGGACTCATCATCCTTGATCAGCAACCTGTCTAGGGGAATAAACCTTTTACAAAATACTGAAGGGTGGCACGCTCATCGGTGCCATTTGCAGATGGCAAACTCTATAATAGATGTAATAGAGACATGTATAGTATAGGAATGATCTCTAGTAATCGAATGTGAACCCCATCTCAAATAACGTTACTACTCAATCAGAACTTTAAAAAAAAAAAATAACTACCAGTACTAATTGACAGAATAAAGTTAAAGAACACATAATTGGGTACTGGAAAAGGTTTATATTGATGATGATAATTATTGTGTGTGCGTGTGCGTGAGTGAGTGAGTGGGTGTGTATTCACTTTGCTTGTTCGTCAAGGGGAATCCACGCAATGCGAGCTAAGCTAATTATTATCGCGCCTCCTTAACTGGGAATGTATTGCGTGAAATGCATGTTAAGTGTTTATGTATCGTTGGAATGGCTGTGGATGTGTGTGTAGTATGTATTTTAACCAATTGGCGACATCTGGAAACGAAGGATTAGGGTTAATCTGTACGGTACCATTCTTACTACGGTACCAGTCTCACCCGTAGGCTTAGGTTGACCAGTACGATACCCATCTCACAACCCCAGATGGGACGTCATAACTTCGTCCACTTATACCAGGTTCCTATTTATATTGCTAGGTGAACAGAGGCTACACCGTTAGGAGACTTGCCCAAATGTCTCTTCCCCGCCCGGGTCTCGAACCCGGGACCTTCTGGTTGTGAGCCAGACGCGCTATCAGTTACGCCACGGGAGGTGTGTGTGTGTGTGTGTGTGCGTGTGTGCGTGTGCGTGTGTGTGTGTGTGTGTGTGTGTGTGTGTGAACATAAATAACAGAAAATCCCTCCTCCTTGACCTCTCAATCTACCAAGATTGGAAGCCAAAGCGTCACGTTTTTCCCTTGCCCCTCAACTTTCTCTTCATAATTGCTGAGGGGCACAGGGCCCTGGGTGGAGCTTTGGTTTCCCGGGCGTTTCTGCACCCTCCTCAGCTCCCCGCCATGGAGTGGCTTCGGTCACCCAGGCTTTATTGTGGTCGGCAGGAGGGGTTCTGTGGGGGCGCTCGGTTATGGCCTTGACCGTGCTCTGGGCATTTGGGGCTGTTCGGCCAGGCAGCTTGGGGAACAACAACAACAACAACAACAGAAAATCCCCATATTCAATAAAGTAGACGAGTGATAAATTACAACATAAATAGAGTAATTTTAATTACAATGCATTACAGAAAAAGCTATATTGATATTTTCAATTATATACACTGATGAGTTGAGAATGTACACATATAAAATAAGTTATTTATATGAAAAAATAACCAGAGATTAATTGTATAAACAAATATATAACATCAAACACTGAAACACAATTTTTTTTTATTAATTAAAATGCTTGTACACTTCCCACACGGACCAAATTTAATTATGGCACTGCATAATAAAAAAAAATAAAATAATGGAAGGACAAAGGCATGGCGAGTAAATAATAAATATATACAAATAACCGCATCATTATTCACCCATTTTCACTGAAGCAGTATATATCATAATCGCTGATCATTTTCATCGCCAGATATTTGTCAATTTACTTTACCTATGTTCTTCTATGTATTTGCTTTATGTTCTATTTATTTTGGATTTATTTGTAATCTATGTATTTGACTATTTGTTATATGTATTCATTTGTATTGGTAGTGTAAGTCTAGTAACACCTGTTCACCTACACTATAATTATTCGGGGTGTAAAAAAAGGAATGAGAAGGTATATAAGATCATTGGGTATATGTATTGAGTTTTTCGCTTATAAACACTATCACAGCACTATGACAACATCATTATCAACAAAAAACAGCAGTACTATTAATAAATCATGATCAAAATAATTAATAAAATAATAATACATGCTGTTTGAAAAACAATTACCGCTAATAATTCACCGTCACAGCAATGCAGTAACAACAACGACAACAATAATACAATATCATGTTCAGAATAATAATGATAATAATAATTATAATAATAATATATTATACTTTCTAAAAACGTTATATCCTGAACTAAAAACACTCGGGATTTCAGATTAAAACCCTTTTATGCCCCCCCCCCCCCCCCCCAGGGTAATAGCATTGTATTATAATGACAACCAATTACCCATTTTATACAGGTTTTTAATTTTGGCTTTTTGATGTCATATTTTTGATTTAGCGATTTAATTAGTACGCAGGTGGTAGAGCAATTTTTTCATTAATACATCTTTGAGGTAGAAATTGAGATGTGGGTAGGGGTGGGGGGGATGCGTATGCGTATGTGTTTAAAAGAAAGATAGATAGAGAGAGTGGGTGTGTATTCAATTGGTGTGTGTGTGTATATGAGAGAGAGTGAGTATGTGTATTCAATTGGTGTGTGTGTGTCTGTACGTGAGAGAGAGAGAGAGTGTGTGTGTGTTTGTTTGTTTGTATTCAAATTTCAGTTTATACGTCAGCCGAAATCGTATTATAACTGTGCGTGCCCTGATGACATGACATGATGGCATGACAAGTTAATACAATAACCACCACAAATAACAACCCATATAATAACACAATAACTACCTGTATAACCACAACTACGCAATAACTACTATAATATAACCATTCGTATTATAATCGTGAGTGCCTTGATGACCTAATGACTCGACAATATATTACAATAATTGCAATAAGTTTAACCCGTTCAGTACCAGGGACGCTCTTTTAATCATATTCTGGCAACTATTAGACGACTTTATTTAGCTTAGGAAGGACCTCTAGTAATAATAAGGCTTTAAACTATCCCAACCAACCCTCTTAACTACCACAAGTCCTTCCTAAGCCGCATAATATCGTCTAATTGAAGCTAGAACAAAATATAAGACACGTCGCTGGTGCCCGAACGGATAAGCATAACTATAAGTATAATTACACTATAACTTACATACAGCTATACAATAACAATAATACAATGACTACTAAACCCTAATCATTCCTCTTATAAGCCTGCGTGCCCTGATGACCTAAAGGCTTGACAGTTTAATACAATAACAATAATTTAACTACCATGCAATAACTATAAGTATAACTACACAATAACTTACACAGAACTAAGCAATAACAATACAATAACGTAACAATAAATACAATAACAACTAAACTGACTAACTGATGGCTAGAGTAAAGATAAAAACAGACTATTAATAGATTGGAGGAATTTGGGACTTTGGAATGGAAGACTAATTGGAGGGTTAACTTTGGAGGGTATTGGGGTGTGTAATAATAGGTGAAAAATAGATAGAAGTTAGAAATATAGTTAAGAGAGTAAAATACTCTGGCACTAACTATTCCTCTTATAAGAGGGCGTGCCCTGATGATCTAAAGGCTTGACAGTTTAAGGGGAGGTTTTTAGTTAGTTCGCTAGACCTCCATCAAGCTTAACATTACAGCCCCTAGACCCCCTTTCAAGATAAATTTGTACATTTTTCGGTAGAAAAATGTCCCGGCCGAAGGCCGGTTCCTCTTAAATTACAGGCTCGCTATCGCTCGCCAGGAAAAAATCGACACCTAAATGGCACGAAAAGTCTTAAAATTGACAGAATGGGGCGAAAGTTCTTAAAATCGCCAAACTAATGGGGCGAACGTCTTATAATATCAAAAGCAATGGGGCTAACCATGAGGGAGAAAGGGGTCAAGAAAAAAATCCCTCAAGTGGAAATCTCCGCTTAATACAATAACTAGCTCGACTGGACCGAGGCTTATTAATTCATTCCTAGAACCCTGATTATCCTTGCACTCTAAAGGGATTATGGGCCAGATTACTCGGGGATTTAACTCCCTCCTTGTAAATTAACGAGGGGGATTCAATAGCGTGTCGAGGGATTCAGTATTGTTTGTATGGGAGTAGTAGTGGTAGTTTTAATAGTAGGGGGGGATTCATTATTGTTCGTATGGGGGTGGTAATAGTAGTGGTGGTAGTAATAGTAGTAGTGGTAGTTTTAATAGTAGGGGGATTCATTATTGTTCGTATGGGGGTGGTAATAGTAGTGGTGGTAGTAATAGTAGTAGTGGTAGTTCTAATAGTAGGGGGGGATTCATTATTGCTCGTATGGGGGTGGTAATAGTAGTGGTGGTAGTAATAGTAGTGGTGGTAGTAATAGTAGTGGTGGTAGTTTTAATAGTACGAGGAATCAATTATTGTTTGTATGGTGGTAGTAGTTTTAATAGGAGGTGGAAATATTCGTAATAGGTTGTAGTGATGGTCGTGGTAGTAATAGTAATGAGGTTGTAGGGTATTGAGTCTAGGAGTAGAGATGTATCTAATATTTGTAACTTCTATTGTGTAAAATGTAGTCGTAGTCGTAGTAGTAGTAGTAAGTCTCGTTGGTTTAACCCCTTTTGTACCGGTGTCGTCCTTTTAACTTTATGCTGGCTACTATGAGACGATTTTACTCAGTTAAATAATGGCCTTCGGTAATTAACAGACTTCGAACTATCTCAATTATCCCTTTTTACTACGGTACCACAGATCCTTCTTAAACTGCACAAAAAACAGTCTGAATATAGCTAGAATAAAATGGGAAAATGTCGCCGGTACAGAAGGGGTTATAATATAATGGCCATGTAATTATATCACTTTTTTACAATAATGCAATTTTTCCGTTTATTCTGGCTAAAATTATACGATTTTATTCGGCATTTGGAAGTCCCTTTTGTTTGATTCCTAATCGTATATAATAATTAGAATACTAATAATGAAACAGAAACATGGTATATGCAACTCTTTAAATTATCTATAATATCAGGAATGTTATAGTTATCACAGGGGCGGGTGTAAAAGGACTCTGCTGCGTATTGATTAACATTTATTTTGCAAACTGTTGTATGTTCATGTTTATATGGGCCATGTTTTGCAGTCAGGTATTATCGGGGTTTGCTCATACAAAACAAATTCAGGTATTCTATATGTACGGTACTATCAGCTACCCGTTCAAAACCGGTGACGTTCTTTTCAATATATTCTGAAAAACTATTAAACTATTTTATTCAGCATAGGAAGGACGTCTACTTATTAAATTAGTACAGACTATCTCAAGTAATCCTTTTAACTACCATAAATTCTTCCTAAGCTTCATGAAATTGTTTAGATGTAGCAACACCAAATAAAAAGAACGTCTTCTGCTCCGAACAATCAAACAAATTATTTCTAGAGGTTCTTCCTAAGCTGAATAAAAGTAATCTGGCAGTAGGATTAAGGTAACAAAGTAATCGTCGTCTGATTATAATGGATTTAAATATGGTTATACGTATCACAAGGTTGATGTGAGCTTTACACTTTGTTTGCACCTGAGCGTGTCTGTGCGAGCGTGAGACTCAAATGTGCAACTTTGTGCAATATTCAACTTCTGCGCTGTGCCATTTCCATATGCATGACTCCATTCATTACCCAACATGCTGTGATAATTCCTCTGAGTGCGAGTTGACCACTAGCAACACCCCTGCATTATGCTACATGGGTAAGCTGCCTTCTCGGTTATGTTATTAATTAAATGTTAATGCCATTCAAGTACGGTATATATTCACATTCCACTACCACCATCACTGAAGACACAGAACCCTACCACCAAGAACCACCCCAGAACAACCACTTACTAGCAATCATCACCATTATCAACCACCACACACCTACCTCACCCCACACCACCACCACCACCCAAACCCCATTCACCTACCATCTACACAATACACTAGAACCACCAACAACCACCAACCACCGCACTAAACCATATCCTTAACCACCAACCACATCAATCCACCCACTTACCTTTCCCCAGACAACCACCACCACCAGGACCATCCACCTACCACTCATAACCACAACAACCACCTAAAAAACAGCAACTATCACTCACAACCACCAATTAACAAATCCCCAACCACCTACATCAACCACCACCCACCGACCTCACCCCAGGCCTACATAACCTAATTACCAATCAACCACAACCAACAACCATTACAACCACCCAGAAACTCCTACTACCACCACACAATTTATCAAACCACCCATCTACCTAGCCCCACACCACCACCACAAGTACCACTACCACCAAGACCATTAGCTTGATATCTAGGCACAACCCACCTACCAACAACAACCACTGCAACGACCAAACCCCTAACTACCTACCAAATCAACTACCTCCCACCTAACTCTCCCATATCACCACCACACCATTAACCAATCCACCTACGATCAACCACTGCAACCATCACTTATCACCACTGCAATCACCAACCACCAAAGCCCTAACTACCTACCAAATCAACCACCTCCCACCTAACTCGCCCCACACCACCACCATAATATCTAAGCACAACCCACCTACCAACAACAACCATTGCAACCAAACGTACCACCACTGCAACCAACAAAGCCCTAACTACCTACCAAATCAACCACCACTATAATATCTAAGCACAACCCACCTACCAACAACAACCACTGCAGCCATCACTTACCACCACTGCAACTACCAAAGCCCTAACTACCTACCAAATCAACCACCTCCCCACACCACCACCACCACCACCACCACCACCAGGACCATTATCGTGATCCCTAAACCCCATCTCCCGGCGCAATCTCGGCCCATTCGTCTGGCCAAAAGTCCTCAGTTTTACCTGGAGGAGATTAGCCCGACGAGTTGCTGAGGGGCGGGTGAGGGGAAATGAGGTCGCCAGGGTTGTCAGGGCATCATCTCTCGTCCCCTCCCTCGGTCTCTTCATTAATGTTTGTCTGTCTCTGTCTCTTCATTTATGTTAGTCTGTCTCTGTCTCTTCATTAATGTTTGTCTGTCTCTGTCTCTTCATTAATGTTTGTCTGTCTCTGTCTCTTCATTTATGTTTGTCTGTCTCTGTCTCTTCATTAATGTTTGTCTGTCTCTGTCTCTTCATTAATGTTTGTCTGTCTCTGTCTCTTCATTAATGTTTATCTGTCTCTGTCTCTTCATTTATGTTTGTCTGTCTCTGTTGCTTCGTTTACATTTGGCTGTCTTGTCTCTTCGTTTATGTTTCTCTGTTTCTTTCTCTTCATTTATATTTCTGTCTCTGTTGCTTCGTTTGTGTTTGTCTGTCTCTGTTACTTCATTTATGTTTCTGTTTCTTTCTCTTTATTTTGTTTATCTGTGTCTGTCTTTTCATTTATGTTTTTTATTTATTTCTCTTCATTAATGTTTCTCCGTCCCTGTTTCTTCGTTTACGTCTGGCTCTCTGTCTCTCACTCTCTTCCTATTTGCATGTCTGTCTCTGTGTTTGCTATCTTGTTTTCTTTCCTTACTTCGTTCTTTCTGCTTTTTTTGTATTTACTTATTAGTCTATTTACCTCTCTCTCTCTCTCTCTCTCTCTCTCTCTCTCTCTCTCTCTCTCTCTCTCTCTCTCTCTCTCTCTCTCTCTCTCTCTCTCTCTCTCATCTTGTGGTATGAATAGCGTCTGGAGTATATATATATTTAATTTAGTATTATTATGATACATATATTTCTTTGTTGTCTGTGATGAAGTTCGTCCTTTACGTTCTTCCTCCCTTCCTCTCTCTGTCTGTCTGTCTGTCTGTCTCTTGGTTGAATAGGAGGATATTAATAAAGTTTTGAGCGTTGTGTGTCATTTTCTTGCTGTTCATAATAAAGGAGTTGTTTTTATTGTTTCACATTGTCCCGCTGTTAATATAAAGGAATCGTCGTTGTTGTTGTTGTTGTTTTATATTGTCCCGCTGTTATTATATAGGAGTTATTGTTGTTGTTGTATAATGTCCCGTTGTTAATAAAAAGTTGTTGTTGTTGTGGTTCTTTGCTATGTTGTCCCCATCTTTCTTCCTCTTAGTTGAGTGTAGCATTACGATTTTACTTAACCTTGTCTGTCATTTTTTTGCTGTTAATATTATGTGTTGTTGTTGATCACGTGGTTAGTATGTTATATTATTTTTTATATTTTATTCCTCTTAGCATTACGAATTAACCTTAAATATAAAGAGTTGTTGTTTTTATAATTATTTGCTATATTGTCCCTATCTTTCTTCCTCTTGAATATAGCATCACGATTTAGCTTAACCTTGGCTGTCCTTCTCTTACTGTTAAAATAGTATTGTCATTTTATCACCATTTCCTTCTACATCTACTTCACCTTCCATTGTCCTCACCATCTACTATTAGCTTCTCCCCCCCCCCCCTCTCTCTCTCTCTCTCTCTCTCTCTCTCTCTCTCTCTCTCTCTCTCTCTCTCTCTCTCTCTCTCTCTCTCTCTCTCTCACCACCGGCATATGAAGCACTTTTCGCCCAATTCACCCACTTCAATATTGCGAATCCAGACCAGACAGCGATTAAATTATCACGTTCTCTCTCTCTCTCTCTCTCTCTCTCTCTCTCTCTCTCTCTCTCTCTCTCTCTCTCTCACACACACACCCACCTAACATATCTTCCTCTCTTGAACCCCCCTCGCACTCTCTCTCTATCTCTCTCTCTCTCTCTCTCACACACACACAAATTGGCCTGTACGTCACATTATCTCGTGTGTCAGTTTGGTTTGTTGATTACGATCTAACAATTTACATCCACAATATTCTTGAGTGTGAGTAATTACATTGTGGAAGATAAATGAGAATAATAGATGTTATGCAATTGTACACATGTTTCGTGGATCTATAGCAACATTATTAAGGGGGGGGGGGCGTATTTATTTGTTCATGTATTTATCTGTTTATTATATTTTTTAGTGTTCTCCCTAGACTTCCATCAAACATAAAAAAACACTCCCCTTGACCCTTCTTCAAGATAAATTTATACATTTTTCAATGGAAAATGTTCCGGCCCAAGGCCGGTTCCTCTAAAATTACAGGCTCGCTATCGCTCGCCATGAAAAAATCGAAACCTAAATGATAGTTTTATTATTGACAAAGAAATGGGGTGACAACTCTTAAAATCGCCAAACTAATGGGCCAAACGTCTTAAAATCTGAAAACTAATGGTGCTAAACATGAGGAAAAAGGGGGACCCATCTCCGCCCTAAATGTTGTTAATAACTATACTGTGATAGACATAAATACAACTAGAGGGGCACCCGGTAGAGCGCATACCTCCGCCTACGCCATAAATATCATAGGCCTAAAACATATTCTGGATCTGGGTCCTAGAATGTGATGTGGATCGCCTCCTAAAGTGAATCACTTCTTCCTTGGCGCATGTCCTATCTGCCCACCAATTTTCATCAAAATCGGGTCCTAACTTTGTGAGATATCTTCTATACAAACAAATATACAAACAAACAATAGGTGATAACATGACAAATTGGCGGAGGTAATAATAATAATAATAATAATAATAATAAAAAATGTAATGTCATTATGTTGATTAAAACAGATACTGCAAATAGTTTTTTTTTTTTTTTTTTTTTTTTCTATATTCCAACTTGCTTCCTCTCGGGCATAGGCTGAGAGCCTTAACATTCACAGCTTTACAATGAACAGTGAAGCCCGTGAGGTCTTGTTCCAGTCTAGGGAATGAGACATGTGAAGCACGTAGAGTACAACGAGCACCAGCCATCTTGCAATATAGTTTGTAACTATATTTCTAAATACGAAGCATGCATACTAAATAAACTAATATAAACAGACAGACAGATAGACAGACAGACAGATAGATAGATAGATAGATAGATAGATACGGGTATGTATCCCTATCATTTTCGCTACGGTATCGACCATTCCAGGCAGCTCCCCTGGAATTCGGAATTTCCAAAATCTCAGGTTTGGTAGATGACTCAGCTTCGAGCGGTAATTCCCGAAAAAAAAAAAAAAAAAACCCGGAGAAAACAAAAATGTGAGCGAAGACTTTCAATAGGGTGATCGTTCGCGGTAAGGGTGGGTTTCGCTCTTCTCTCCGGATTGCTTCGTTTCGCGTTTCATTATGTTTCGGAGCTTCACGAGTCGCGGCGGGAAATTTTTGGGTTGGGGGGGTTTCGGGACTTGTACAATGGTTGATGGAGGGGGGAGCCAATGGAACCAGCCGACCGACAAACGGGCCATATTAGCTTGGAATGTGGAGAGAGAGAGAGAGAGAGAGAGAGAGAGAGAGAGAGAGAGAGAGAGAGAGAGAGAGAGAGAGAGAGAGAATGCTGGGAGAGAAGAGAGGAGAAGGGAGGTAATAATGTGCGTGTGTGTATACGTCAGAGAGAGAGAGAGAGAAGGGAGGTAATAATGTGCGTGTGTGTATACGTCAGAGAGAGAGAGAGAGAGAGAGAGAGACGAGAGGAGAAGGGAGGTAATAATGTGCGTGTGTGTATACGTCAGAGAGAGAGAGAGAGAGAGAAGAGAGGAGAAGGGAGGTAATAATGTGCGTGTGTGTATACGTCAGAGAGAGAAGAGAGGAGAAGGGAGGTAATAATGTGCGTGTGTGTATACGTCAGAGAGAGAGAGAGAGAGAAGGGAGGTAATAATGTGCGTGTGTGTATACGTCAGAGAGAGAGAGAGAGAGAGAGAAGAGAGGAGAAGGGAGGTAATAATGTGCATGTGTGTATACGTCAGAGAGAGAGAGAGAGAAAGAGGAGAAGGGAGGTAATAATGTGCGTGTGTGTATACGTCAGAGAGAGAGAGAGAGAGAAGGGAGGTAATAATGTGCGTGTGTGTATACGTCAGAGAGAGAGAGAGAGAGAGAAGAGAGGAGAAGGGAGGTAATAATGTGCGTGTGTGTATACGTCAGATAGAGAGAGAGAGAGAAGAGAGGTAATAATGTGCGTGTGTGTATGCGTCAGAGAGATAGAGAGAGAGACAGAGAGATATGCCAAGCCAGATAGTAGCCACTAGTTAAATAATGCCAACAAAGAGTTTATAAACGCCGAAATAATTCTAATTCAAATTCCAGTACTGTACAACCCACCAATAATTCACGGTTTATTGTGAATGATGGATTAGATTTTTTTTTTTTTTTTTTTTTTTTTTTTTTTTTTTAAGGGTCCGTTTATATTGGATAATTCAGGTACGGTTTCCACAAAGACCAATTGAAAGGTATTGTTTTTGAGCTATAGCATATATATGTCAACAATTTAGCTCCATTGTTTCCTCCCCTCCCCTCTCCCTATAACTATTGATTTTGGTAGTCCTCCTCCCCACTTCCCACTCCACCCCCCACCCCTCTACCAAAATATAATTAAACAAAACCAAGGAAACTGAAGTAAATAAATATTAATTAACTAAATTAATACAAAATAATGTATATAGTAATAAACACAAAATAATATAAACTACATTTCTGTATATATGTTGTTGCAATGTCACGTACATTATCAAGCAGGTGAACATTTTATTTGCTGCAACTTATACATAAGAAAGGTGTACACAACGTAACGTAAAGCCGGTATCACACGACCGTTTTTGCCCTCAACATTTATCCTTAACACTGGTCTGGCAGCTTATATGGTCAACTTTTATAATATTTCTGCTACCTAAATTCATCTATCATCAGTGTAGTTTCCGATACCAGTGCAAAATATTCCTGAAATGTTGCCAGACAAATATTGATCATCGAATGTTGACTATAAAAGCTCTCGTGTGATACCGGCTTAACCTAACCTACCCTACCCTAATCTAAACGTACCGGGTAACCCAAGCTAACGTAACGTAACCTAGCCTACCCTTATCTAACTTAACGTAACCTATCTAACATTTCCTATAATAGACTGTATAGGAATGGGGCCGTTTAGGAGTGTGACCATATTAAACTATGTCTCGTTTACTAAACCTACACCCCCCTCCCCCCCCCCAACCCCCTCCCCCTCCCCCTCTACACTCCAAACCTCGCCAAAATTAAACCCCCGGTCTTTCAAACAGTGGGGTGAAATAAAAGCGCCGTAAAGAAGGCCATGCTGAAGGTAAACACAGGAACGCTGCCCCCCCCCCCCCCCCCACCCCCCCCCCACTCCTTTATCGCCCTTTGTTTACAGTTTGGGGCACTTTTTCTATTAGTCTTTCCTCGCTTGTTGCTTAGTTTAGTTATTTTTTTTATTTTTATTTTTCTAATCAGCTCCTCCTAAATTATAGACTCGCTATCGCTCGCCAGGAATAAAATCGACAACTAAATGGCACAAAAGGTCTTAAAATCGACAAACTAATGGGGCGAACGTCTTGAAATCGATAAACTAATGGAGCGAAGTCTTAAAATCTCAAAACTAATGAGGGTTAAACATGAAGTAGAAGGGGGTCCAGAATAAAACAACCATCCCCCTCAAGGCCACTATTTACGACCAGGACTGTACTGCCAGGCCCTCAGTATCCCCCCCCCCCCCCAGTGTTTACAATCTTCCGGTACCTTTCCCCTCTCTTTTTTCCTAGGCATTATACATATATTTGTTTCTATCCAATCTAACCCTACTGTCCCTATTCCACTGAATTACTTTTGCTCTGTGTATTTGTCTACTTTTTTTTGCTAATTCTGTGCTGGCTCGAACGCTCCTTGATTTTGGCCGTCACTCTTTTAACTCTGGGGGAGGCACTAGTCACAGGCAGTTTTGCCTTTTGTCTCCCTCATTCACACAGAAACAAAAAATTAATACCGTATACCAATTCCAAAGTACCGAATTACTTTTTGTTAAACACAGTAATATTATCTTCTTTCTGTTTCTATTCATGGTCTATCCTAGGTCTTCCTCTGTTGTTTATCCTCTATATCATCGCTGTCCATGTTTACTCTACCTATTCTCCAGCTTTTGTCTTTCTCTTATTCTTCCCACGTTGTTTTTGTATATACAGTGTATATATTTTAGCTGTCTATTGCTATCTTACCTAAACTCTAGTATTTCTTCTCCTAATTTTCTGTTGTCTTTTTATAAAATGTTTAGCTGTTTATGCTCTCTCTCTCTCTCTCACTCTCTCTCTCTCTCTCTCTCTCTCTCTCTCTCTCTCCCGTCCATCAATGCCCCTCTTTGTGTGGTCTGGCTGTGTTTGTATATATATATATGTACGTGTGTGTGTGTCTGTGTGTGCGTCAGTGTTTATTTGTGTGAGTGCATCTGTCTGCTGGTATGTGTATGTTATGTCCCTGTGTACGTCTCTTGCACAATATATTTTCTCTCGCTGTATCTATATTATCTGCCAATCTAGAATATATATATATATATATATATATATATATATATATATATATATATATATACTGTATATATATATATATATATATATATATAAAAACAAATCTCTATACCCTTGTAATTATTATTATATAATTATTAGCCTACCTCTTTCATATCCAAACGAGTTAACTAGCTTCGTCTCTCTCTCTCTCTCTCTCTCTCTCTCTCTCTCTCTCTCTCTCTCTCTCTCTCTCTCTCTCTCTCTCTCAGCCGTCATCCCCTTTAAGCTAGTATTAATGTTATTTCGAGGTACACTTGTTTTGCATTCTTCTGCTTCTTCTTCTTCCTCCTTTGTATCTTCTTCTTCACCATTATTGTTGTTGTCGCTAATGTATTCCCTATATTCGTGGAACGTCTGTCGAGAGAGTGTGTGTGTGTGTGTCTGTGTGTGTGTGTGTGTGTGTGTGTAGGAGAGAGAGAGAGAGAGAGAGAGAGAGAGAGAGAGAGAGAGAGAGAGAGAGAGAGAGAGAGAGAGAGGAAGGGAGGGGGAGAGAATTAAAAATGTGAGAGGCAACAAAAGGATGACAAAAGAGAAAAGAAACAGTGGAGAGAGAGAGAGAGAGTGTGTGTGAGTGTGTGTGTGTGAGAGAGAGTGAGTGGGAGTGAGGGGGGGGGGGGGAGTACAAATGGAAGAAAAAACGAAAGAATATCAAGAGATGGAAACAGAGGGGACGAACAAGAGAAGTAAACATAGAAGAGGAAACAGATTAATAAGAATAGAGAAGAGAAGTAAATAAAGAGAACAGGAAAAAAGGAGTACAAATATAAGAGGCAACAGGCGACTAACAAGAGAACTGAAGAAAGGGAAAGAAGCTAACAGAGGAACAACAATGGAAGAGGCAATAATAAAGGGAAGGAAAAAGGTGGAATAAACCAAAACATGTAAAAGACATATTATGGTTAAAAATAGAAAACGGGAAAAGATTAGCAGCAGGAGAGCATTAAGGGAAGAGGATATGAGAAAAGAAAATGTAAATGTCAGTCATGTAAAAATATATACAGTAGGGGTAACAAATTTAATATGAGACTAGCAAGAGAAAGTTAATGTCAGTAATGTAAAAATATATATGGGTAAGAATAAATGACTAAATTATTATCGAGAGAAAAAAGGGGAAAGGGTTAGGAAGAGTAACAAATATGCCATGAATGTACGTATGAATAGGAGCCAAATAGAAGACGATAGAATATTAACAGGAGAGAGTGGTGGGAAGGAAAGAAGGGCGAGGAGAGGGGATACGAAAATAAAATAAATGTGTTAGGAGTAAAGATAACGAATGATAAATAGGAGGCAAGGAAGAGAAAGTAAATGTGGTAGGAACAAAAACAATTAATAACTAGGAGACAGAGAAAATATATGTGGTAGAAACAAGGATAATTAATAAATAGGAGGCAAGGAAGATAAAAATCAATGTGGAAGGAACAAAGATAATAAATAGGAGACAAGGAATAGATGGGATAAACGTGGTAGAAGCAAAATAATGAATAATTAATAGGAGACAGGGAAGAAATGTAAACGTAGTAGGAACAAAGATAATTAATTAATAGGAGAAAGGAACGGATATATAGGGCGGGCGAGTGGAGAGGGGATACAGAGATAAAGTTAATGTAGTAGGAACAAAGATAATGAATAATAAATAGGAGACAACGAAGATATATACAGGTGGGGTGGGTCAGAGAGATGAGTGGAGAGGGGAGAGTGAGAGACAGAAGGAAGGGCGTTGAGTGTACAAATAATAATACAAATAATAACAATAATGCTAGATAACAATAACAAACAAACACATAGAAAAATAGCAAATATTACAAATTTTAATAAAAATAATAATACAAATAATGGAATAACGGGAGGTTCTTCCAAAATACAGGCTTACTATCGTTCGCCAGGAAAAAATCGACACCTAAATAGCACGAAAGGTCTTAATATTGACAAAGAAATGGGGCGAAAGGTCTTAAAATCTGAAAACTAATGGGACAAACATCTTAAAATCTGAAAACTAATGGGGCTAAAAATGAGAGAGAAAAGGGTTCAGAAAAGCAACCCATCTCCCCTTAACATGGAAAGGGTAGTTAGGAACTTAATAAGAAATGAGCTACATGAAATAAAAAGATGCACTAATTAAACTAACATGGATATGGAATGTCGATCAAATATAATCATTAGAAAAGTAAGGATAAATACGAAAGAGGTTATGCAAAAATCGGGGGACAGGTGAAAATGAAAATGTTTAGGTCTGCAATATTATAGAAGAGTTAAATCATTTGGTAACACACACACACACACACACACACACACACACACACACACACACACACACATAAACCCTTCTAAAATGTGCACCTATTATCTCAATCTGAAAACCTAGTACCGGTACCGAGAGATAATAGATTGCATAAGAGCTATTTGACCAGTACACATTATGTTTACTGGTCAAATAACTCTTATATAAAATAATTTAAGTTAGAGTTACGCTACAAACTGTTCCTCTACTGTATACAATTTCAGTCAACGGCTGCAATTATTAATAAACCGTATATCATTATCATTATTAATAATAATAATATTATTAATATTATTATTATTATTATTATTATTATTATTATTATTATTACACACACACGAAAAGGAAACATGTACCCGAAGCCAAAAAGAGGAAAGGAAGAAAAGAAGGATTAGGGACACAATCAGAGTAATGAAAAGGAGAGAGAGAGAGAGAGAGAGAGAGAGAGAGAGAGAGAGAAAGAGAGAGAGAGAGAGAGAGAGAGAGAGAGAGAGAGAGAGAGAGAGAGAGAGAGAGAGAGAGTTGTTTACCCAATCCAGCTTAAGACGTCTGTATGGGGGGTGGGGGTGGGGGGCGGGGGGCAAAAGCAATCAAGGAAATGCAGTGGAAAGAGAAGGAGGGACTGGAGGGTGTGAGCGAGCGATGGAAGAAGGGATTAGAGAGAGAGAGGGGGGGGGGGGAAGAAGGGGAGAAACTCAGATATAAGCCTTATGTTTCTGTCTATCCTCTAACGTCTTCCCTTCATGCTGGAAATTTGCTCACATTCAACCTGTCCCAAAGAAGGGTGACCGCTCTCAACCCTCCAACTATCGTCCAAATGCTCTCATCTCTTGTCTTTCTAAAGTTTTTGAAACTATTCTTGCTTCCAAATTTCTTAAGCATTTCTCTTCTCATAATCTGCTCTCAGATCGCCAGTATGGCTTCCTTAAGGGACGCTCTACTGGTGATCTTCTATCATATCTTACTAACTCTTGGTCATCCTCCTTTCGGGAATTCGGTGAGACTTTTTCTATTGCACTAGACATATCATATCGAAGGCCTTCGATAGAGTCTGGCACAAATCTTTAATTTCTAAACTACCCTCCTTCGGTTTCTATCCCTCCATCTGTGCCTTTATCTCTAATTTCCTTTCCGGCCGTTCCATAGCCGCGGTTGTGGACGGCCATTGTTCACTTCCTCACCCTATAAACTCCGGTGTTCCTCAGGGCTCTGTACTATCTCCTATTCTCTTTCTAATTTTTATAAATGATCTCCTCAACTGTACCTCAATTCCCATCCACTCATATGCAGACGACTCAACCTTACACTACTCCATTAGTTTTTCAGAACGCCCCAGCCAGCAATCCCTCAACGACAAATGTAATGAAGCCATAGAACTCTTATATTCTGATCTAACTACTATCTCCAATTGGGGCAGAGAAAACCTTGATACCTTTAATGCTTCCAAAACCCAATTTCTCCATCATTCTACCCGTAAGGAACTCCCAGCGGACTATCCCTTATTCTTCAACAATACAAAAATCAATCCTTCATCTTCTCTCAATATTCTTGGTGTCTCTTTTTCTTCCTCTCTCAGTTGGAAGGACCATATTACCAGTCTTGCTAAGGCAGCCTCCCAGAAGCTGGGTGTGCTCAACCGCCTTAGGGGGTTCTTTTCCCCTGCACAGCTTCTTGCTCTGTACAGGGGCATAGTGCGTCCTTGTATTGATTATTGTTCACATGTGTGGGGAGGTTCCTCTCGCACCGCTCTCCTAGACAAAGTTGAAAGGAAGGCCTTTTGTATTATTAAGTCCCGTCCACTCACCAACTCTCTGCAATCTCTCTCTCTCCGCCGCAATGTTGCATCTCTCGCTATTCTATCGCTACTATAATAATCAGTGTTCCTCAGAGCTTTCCCAGTGTATACCACCTCCTTTACGTAGGGCACGTGGTACCCGTCTTGCAACTCAATCCTACCCCTACTTCGCGCAACTCTCCAACCCAAGAGTGAAACGTTACTCTCAAACTTTTTTCTACTCAACAGCTGAGCTCTGGAACTCTCTCCCAGAATTAGTCTTTCCCTCTTCCTATGACTTAAATTGCTTCAAACTCCGTGTGTCCAGGAATTTTGGCTCGAACGTCCCTTGATTTTGGCCCTGTCACTCTTTCAACTATGGGGGAGGCACTCGCTATAGGCAGTTCTGCCTTTTGCCTCTCTCAATCACATAGAAAAAAAAACAAAAAAATGTAGAACAAACGGAATAATTTGAGTGTGTATATTGAGATAGATGTATGTGTGTGTGTGTGTGTGTGTGTGTACTTACACTAGTTGTACTTACACTAGTTGTATTTGCGGGAGTGAGCATGCTCGTTAATTCCCGCCTCCTAAGATATGTTTGTCATACCGTGCTTTGAAACTATGCACTGATGGTGCAGTGTGTGTGTGTGTGTGTGTGTGTGTGTGTGTGTGTGTGTGTGTGTGTATGTGTGTGTGTGTGTGTGTGTGTGTGTGTGTGTGTGTGTGTACTTTATGTACCGGTACCTATCTAACTTTTCTGTCACTATGTATGCAACTGTAACACAATCTATCAATATCACGAACTATCTATTTATCTATCTACCTATCCAAGCCATTACAGGACCCTGGTCTATTAATGGCCAAGTCTGGTTTACATATGCTCAGGGTTCATTATTGAGGGGAGGAGGAGGAGGCGGAGGAGGAGGAGGGGGAGGAGGAGGGGGAGGAAGAGGGGGAGGAAGAGGAGGAGTAGGAGGAGGAGGGAAGGGAAGAGGAGTGTGAGAAGAAGGAATACAAAGGAATACAAAGGAGGAGGGAAGGGAAGAGGAGTGTGAGAAGAAGGAATACAAAGGAATACAAAGGAGGAGGAAGAGGAGGAGGAGGTGGAAAAGGAGAAGGAGGAGGAAAGGAGGAGACAGGGGGAGAGGGAGGAGGAGGAGGAGGAGGAGAAATACAAAGGACTTACAAACTGCAACAGACCTATTGGTCCTTACGGGGCAGTTTGTATAAAGGAGAAGGAGTGGGGGGGAGGAGGAGGAGTAGATAGGAAAGGAGGGGGTAGGAGGAGGAGGAGAGAAAGGGGAAGGAGGAGGAAGAGAAAAGAGGAATGGGAAGGCGAAGTAGAGAAAGGATGAGGATAATAATGATAATAATAAATATGATTATTATCGTAGCATACAAGCAAAATAAGGTCAAGAACAAAAATGACCAACAATCATAAAATAAATAAATTAATAAGACGAATACAGGAATAGAAACAGCCGCCAAGATCATGAACAGAAAACGGAGGTGAATAATAAGGAGACAATAGAAAACGCGAGGAATATGATAATTATAGAGAGCAGTAAAAACAAATGGGAGACACCCGCTGAATTATTGAAGAAACGAGAGAGAGAGAGAGAGAGAGAGTTACATAGATACACAGACTACACAGACCTTGCGGTCCCTACTAGGTAGTCTGGACTTATTGCTAAAATAAAATTTGCTACAAAGTGGAAGGCAAGGATAGCAAGGCAGAAGGCTCTCTCCCTACCCACCTCTCCCTACCCACCTCTCCCTCCGACCGTTGGTCGGCATGAAATTTAGTTGGGGAAACAAGTCCCTCAGCAGAATGAAAACAAAATCTACTGGGAAATTTATAGTAAAGATCGAAGTTGAGAAATATTATACAGTATATTAATGATGCTTAACTTTTTTTTTTTTTTTTTTTTTTTAACCTATATTATTCCCACCTCAAAATTAATGTCTAGACTTCTTTTGAATGTGTCAATTGTCTTGCATTGTACCACTTTCTCTGGCAATTTGTTCCACTCGATGACCACACTGTAGGTGAAGAAGTGCTTTGTGACATCGAGATTCGCCCTTAATATAAGAGAGAGAGAGAGAGAGAGAGAGAGAGAGAGAGAGAGAGAGAGAGAGAGAGAGACTATGGAGGGAAAGTGTTAGTATCGAAGTCAAATTTAAAACCCCGATCCAGACTACGTAAAGAAACAAAGAGGTGAACAAACAAACAAATGACATGATGCAATAAACAGCCGATCAAATTAACCCCTTGAAGATTATGACGCGTTTTGATAGTTTAGTCTAGCTATTATTAGACAATTTATATTAAGTACAGGGGGGATGTAAATTGAGATCGCTCCTTTGATTGCTAGAGGTCTTTTCTTAGCTGAACAAAATGGTCTGATAACGGCCAGAAGACATTGCTAAAACGCGTCATGATCCTCAATGGTTTAAGGGGAGATTTCCACTTGAGGGAGTTTTTTCTTGACTCCTTTCTCCCTCATGTTTAGCCCCATTGCTTTTCTAATTTTAAAACGTTCGCCCCATTATTTTGATGATTTTAAGAACTTTCAACCCATTTCTGTCAATTTTAAGACCTTTCGTGCAATTTAGGTGTCGCTTTTATCCTGGCGAGCGATAGCGAGCCTGTAATTTAAGAGGAACCGGCTTTCAGCCGGGACATTTTTCTACCGAAAAAGGTACACATTTATCTTGAAAGGGGCTCAAGGGGGTGTAATCTTAAGCTTGATGGATATCTAGAGGCCAAACTAAAAACCTCCCCTTAACACACGTAAAGTTGGAATAAAATAAATAAAAGAGAAGGGACAGAGAGAGAGAGAGAAGAATTAGAAAAATACAAATAATTACTTACACAAAATAAATAAACGAGGAGGTGGAACAGAGAGAGAAAATTGCGAATTAGAAGAATAAACGAATACCGTACACAAAATGAATAAACGAGGAGGTGGAACAGAAAGATAAGAAAAGGACGCATTCGAAGAAACAATAATAGTGTACACCCAAACAAGACTGAACCAGACCAACAAGAAGTAGAAATATAAAGCGAGATTGAAAATATATACATTTTCCATTATAAGCAAAGAAGCAGTAGCATGTAGCGAAGAATACACCATCCCCCAAATGAGTAATACAAAAAGTTAATAATAATAATAATAATAATAATAATAATAATAATAAAATAATAAATACATACAATTATATGTAGGCTATATAAATAAGTAAATCAATAATAATAACATAATAATAATAATAATAATAATAATAATAATAATACATAGTACATTATACAAACATAAATAAATAGATAAAATAACCTTGAATAATGTGAATAAAGAGGAGGGCATAAATAGAGAGAGGGGGTCGTGGGAGGTTGTGGGGGGGACAGAAGCTTGAATCAATAACAAGACTCATCAAATCCTGGCCTAAAGGAGGGGGAGGAGAATAATGAGAAGATGGAGGAAGACGAGGAGGAGGAGGGAGGAGCAAGAAGGAGGGGAGGAGGGGAGCAGGGGGGGGGGAGAGGAGGGGGAGGAAGGGAGAAGGAGGAGGAAAACGACGAGGAGGGGGAGGAGGTGGTGGTGGAAGAGGAGGAGGAGGCGGCGGCGGAAGCGCACGAGAGAGGAGGAGACGGAGGAGAAGGAGATTAATGAGGAGGAGAAGGAACTGGAAGTGGAGGAGGAGGGAGAAGAGACACGAGAAGATGATGAAATCGAACAAAAACAAGAAAAAGAAGACCACCAACAAGAACAACAACAACAATAATAAAACGAATGAAGGAGGAAAGAGAAGAGCCGATAATGAGGAGAAATACGAAAAACAACAACAAACAAGAACAACAAAATGAACGAATGAAGTCAAAGAAAAACAGATTAGGAAAAATCACGGAAAAAAACAACACAAAAAACAACAACAAAATGAATAAGCACCACGTATAAGGTAAGAGGGGATAATGAGAATAAACAAGAAGCGAGGAGGAGGAGGAGGACGAACCAGAAGGAAGGAAGGAATGAAGGAAGGGAGGAAGGAAGGAAGGAAGGAAGGAAGGAAGGAAGGAAGCAAGCAAGCGAGCAAGGAAGCAAGAACATAAACAAAATTAAGGAAGGAGGAAGGAGGGGGGGGGGGGGGAGACGGATAATAATGAAGGTAAATATAGCCTAATATTAACCCGTTCAGTACCAGTTCCGTTCTTTTAAGGGGAGGTGGTTTCTTTTTATGGACCACATTCTCCCTCATGTTTAACATATATTTTGTTTAGATCTTAAGACGTTCGTTCCGTTAGTTTGGCGATTTTGAGACCTTTCGCCTCATTTATTCGTCCATATTAAGACGTTTCGTGCCATTTAGGTTTTTATTTTTTCCTGGCGAGCGAAGCAAGCCTGTAATTTTAGAAAGGGAACATTCTTCTACCGAAAAATGTACAAATTAAGAGGGGCGTCTAACCAAATATATAACAAAATATATGGACC
>CM064499.1:27737549-27790601 GCA_032716605.1 Paralithodes platypus
AAAGTAATGAATACATGTGGTACTCCAAGGACTCGAACCTAGGATACTCACACCGAAATTCCGCACACTAAGCATTACGCTATCAAGACAACAATAAAGACTATAAAGAATGGACTCGGCTTTCGTTTGACACCCTTCCCCAACTGTAATTTAATTATTGTATCACAAACATATATTGTATAATTGTCTGCCACGGTATATAAAGGTTACTAAGTCTAGTCAAGTCTCTCTCTCTCTCCATTTCGTCTGCGTCTCTCGTTCCCTTCACTTAACACAGCCATAATTTTCTCCCTTTCACGCTTCCCTTCACATCTCTCTCTCTCTCTCTCTCTCTCTCTCTCTCTCTCTCTCTCTCTCTCTCTCTCTCTCTCCACACACACGTAATTTGCTTTTCTTGTAATACCGAATGTACTACGATTGAGTGTATTTTTTCTCTATCTATTGTACAGTTTGCCACGATGAGCGCACCGCCCTTTGGTATTTTGCCTAAGGTTTATTCCCCTAGACTGTTCTGTTTCAGTAATTTCATTGGGAGGTGTTTGGTGTTATAGTCTATTCGCTGTAGGTAGGCGAGAAATCATGGCCTCTATCCTCTATAACTCAAAAAGGGCTAGAGCAAATTGGCTGTAAATTTCCACATCTATGCCTTGACTGACTGACTTTTCCCAAATGGTAGAAATATTAGCTCGATTACTGTAGTCGTTTTTGAGGTTAGAGTTCATGAGTTCTCGCCTACTTACAGCGAATAGACTATAGGAGTGAAATTAATATATTAGATTATTCATACAAAAATCTCCTCAGACATAGCCAGTAAATATGTCCACTGTACCACACCCAGTCTTCCTCGTCTGTCCCTCATCACAACTCAACCCGGGGCAGGTAGGAAGGGATTTAAGGGGAGATGGGGCGTTTTTCTGGTCTCCCCCCCCCCTTCTTCCTCAAGTTTAGCCCCATTAGTTTTCAGAATTTAAGACGTTCGGTCCATTAGTTTAGTGATTTTAAGATCTTTCGTCCCAATTTTGTTGTCAATGTTTAGACTTTTCGTGTCATTTAGGTGACGATTTTATCCTGGCGAGCGATAGGAAGCCTTAAAGGTCTTAACATCACCAAATTAATGGAACAAACGTCTTAAAATGGCGGGTGCCCAACCCAGAAAGGGGTTGAAATAGGGGAGCTATCCCCCCGCCAAAGGCGGCTTTCTAGGGCCTTTCCTAGCTGTTGCTGAGAGGATTGGGTTATAGTCATGTGGTGATGGGCTGGTCTTTCAGAGTGAGAACTGAGCGATCTCTGCCATACCCATAGCTTACTCTGACTTTTCCTTTTACTTATATATTTTCTAGACCTCAAGTGACGGCGTCTGTTCCGTGGATTGACCTCCCAATCTACCAAGATTGGAAGCCAAAGCGCCACATTTTTCCTTTGCCCCTCAACTTTCTCTTCATAATTGCTGAGGGACACAGGGCCCTGGGTGGGGCTTTGGTTTCCCGGACGTTTCCGCACCCTCCTCAGCTCCCCGTCATGGAGTGGCTTCGGTCACCCAGGCTTTATTGTAGTCGGCAGGGAGGGTTCTGTGGGTGCGCTCGGTTATGGCCTTGGCCTTGCTTGGGGCCTTGGGGCTGTTCGGCCAGGCAGCTTGGGGAACAGCAACAACAACGACGTCTTAAAATCTCAAAAAACATATGGGACTAATCATGAGGGAGAAAAAGTAACTATAGCTCCCCCTTAAGGCCTTATTTCCCGTAGCCTAGGATGAACCTGCTCACAAAAGGTCTTCTCTGGGAAATTGGGCCTCCGTGGACTGTATAGAGTGCCTGTGTAGAGAGGGTACCGGTAGCTAGTGACGGTCCCGGGCGCCATTTTGTTTCCTTAAGTCCCAGGGCAATGTCTGTTAACCTTTTCAGTACCGGTGCCGTCCTTGTAACTTCATTTTGGCTCCTATTAACGATATTATTCAGCTTAAAATAGGCCTCCAGTAATTAACAGGCTTCGAACTATCACCCTTATCCCTTAATACTACCACAGATCCTTCTTAAACTGTACAAAGCGTCTAAATATAACTAGAATATAATACAAAACACGTCACCAGTGCAGAATGGGGCTATAAGGGGCAGGTAGTGTCAGTGCAGAATGGGGCTATAAGGGGCAGGTAGTGTATTTTTCTCCCTTATGTTTAGTCCCATTACATTTGAGATTGTAAGGCGTTCGTTCCATTAGTTCATCGATTTTAAGACCTTTTGCCCCATTTCTTTGTCAATATAAAGTCGATAGTAATAAAGTATACAATTGATATAGAGAGTATATATTGTACAATAGATATGCCGTAGATATATATAAAGTGTACAATAGATATACAGTAGATATATAAAAGTGTACAATAGATATACAGTAGATATATATAAAGTGTACAATAGATATACAGTAGATATATATAAAGTGTACAATAGATATACAGTAGATATATAAAAAGTGTACAATAGATATACAGTAGATATATATAAAGTGTGCAATAGATATACAGTAGATATATATAAAGTGTACAATAAATATACAGTAGATATATATAAAGTGTACAATAGATGTACAGAAGATATATAAAAAAGTGTACAATAGATATACAGTAGATATATATAAAGTGTACACTAGATATATAGTAGATAGATAGATATAGTGTACAATAGATATACAGTAGATATATAAAAAAGTGTACAATAGATATACAGTAGATATATAAAAAGTGTACAATAGATATACAGTAGATATATAAACAAGTGTACACTAGATATACAGTAGATAGATAGATATAGTGTACAACAGATATACAGTAGATATATGTTAAGTGTACAATAGATATACAGTAGATATATAAACAAGTGTACACTAGATATACAGTAGATAGATATAAAGTGTACAATAGATATACAGTAGATAGATATAAAGTGTACAATAGATATACAGTAGATAGATAGATACAGTGTACAATAGATATACAGTAGATAGATATAAAGTGTACAATAGATATACAGTAGATAGATAGATACAGTGTACAATAGATATACAGTAGATAGATATAAAGTGTACAATAGATATACAGTAGATAGATAGATATATACCACCCATAACGAGGGGCGTCGCACTCCTTGGTGCCGCTAGAAGAGCGGCGAACACATCTAAAGGTATCTAAAGGTATAAGTACAGTAGATATACAGTAGATATATATAAAGTGTACAATAGATATAGATAGTAATAAACAAAACAAGATGGCGTCTAAATATCACGCTAAAGATATTCTCTTTCTATCCAGCTACCCTTTCATCGAGTCGGTATCACACGAACACTATTGCTGCAACGTTCTTTAGCAATGTTGTTCCGTTAGATCCTCAATTAAAGTTACATTACAATTCAGCTACCCGAATTAATCTACAATCACCTTAGTTTCCGGTACAAAGGCAAAGGATTCCAAAAATATCGCCAGAAAAAAAAAAGGCCCTCGAAAATTGCCGCGAATATCTCTCGTGTGCCACCTTAGTAAGTCGGCAGCTCATTGGCTTAAAGGGGAGATGGGTCGCTTTTCTGGTCCCCCTTCTACCTCATGTTTAGCCCCATTAGTTTTGAAATTTAAAGACGTTCGTTCCATTAGTTTGGCGATTTACAAACCTTTCATCCCATTTCTTTGTTAACATTAAGACCTCTTGTGCCATTTAAGTGTCGATATTTTCATGGCGAGAGATAGCGAGCCTGTAGTCTTAGGAGAAACCGGCTTTCGGCCGATACATTTTTCTTTCGAAAAATGTACAAATCTATCTTGTAAGGGGGGCTAGGTTTTTTTTTTTTTTTTTTTTTTTTTTTTTTTTTTTTTTTTTTTTTTTTTTTTTTTTTTTTTGAAGTTTGATAAGGGGGTCTAGTTTTTTTTTTTTTTTTTAGTTTGATGGAGGTCTATAAGGGGGTGTAGGGTTTTTTTTTTTTTTTTTTAGTTTGATGGAGGTCTATAAGGGGGTGTAGGGTTTTTTTTTTTTTTTTTTTAGTTTGATGGAGGTCTATAAGGGGGTGTAGGTTTTTTTTTTTTTTTTTTTTTTTTTAAGTTTGATGGAGGTCTAGGGGGTGTTTTTCTTGTTTTAGTTTGATAGAGGTCTATAAGGGGGTCTAGGGGGTGTTTTTCTTGTTTTAGTTTGATGGAGGTCTAGGGAGGAAACTATAACAATAATAAATAAATGAACAAAATCGGCCAAAAAGTGAACCATCTCCCCTTAAATTCAGCCCACCATTAGGCCTCTCAGATTTCCATACATCTTCTCTAGGCCTTGGGTGGGGAGATTAGTTTTATTTTTCGAAGAATTATTAAAAAGAAAGAAAAAAATAATAATGATGAACTAAGACTGCTACGTCGTCTCTCTCTCTCTCTCTCTCTCTCTCTCTCTCTCTCTCTCTCATGGTAAGGTTTAACAAATAACGACTTCGAAATTAAAATATGATCAGAGAGAGAGAGAGAGAGTGAGAGTGAGAGAGAGAGAAAGAGAGAGAGAGAGACCCAACTCGATATAACAACCCCCCTTTCACTACCCCCCTCCCCCCTCCCTCTCCCCTCCGCACTCAATACAACCACCTTCACCTACATAGCCGTTAATAGGGGGAATGCTACGCTAAACCCTTTACAGTAGATGAGTGGTGAGGTTTACTTGGAGCGGTTGATGATGTTATTGATGTTGTTTTTAGTGATGCTGTTGTTAACGTTGTTGATGTCATTGATTTTGTTGATGTTATTGATGTTGTTGCTCATGTTATTGATGTTGTTGATGTTATTGATGTTGTTGCTCATGTTATTGATGTTGTTGCTCATGTTATTGATGTTGTTGATCATGTTATTGATGTTGTTGATCATGTTATTGATGTTGTTGCTCATGTTATTGATGTTGTTGCTCATGTTATTGATGTTGTTGATCATGTTATTGATGTTGATGTTGCTGTTATTTATTGATGTTGTTGATGTTTGTTGTTGATGTTATTGTTGTTGATGTTGTTATTGATGTTGTTGTTCTTGGTGATGTTGATATTGATGTTGTTGTTGATGATAACGATGTTGTTGATGATGTTATTGATGTTGCGTTGATGCTATGGGTAATTATTCGCTTTATTATTGTTGTCTCCATAGGCTCTACCATTTATATATTGGAAACACCGGCTATCACTCTAAACTTCACGAGTGGTCTGCGTGCTTCTTAAAATAGCCGCTAATGAATGTATAATTATAATGGCGCAATAAATCACGCGGGGGCCAACACAATTAGACAGGCCTTTATGCAACATGTTTTATGATTAAGGGGGCTCACCGGACTTTTTTCTCTCCTTTTATCTCATTCCCTGGCTTGTATCCATTCGGCCCCATTCAGTCAACTGTTTTAAGACGTTTATCCCCATTCTAGTGTCGACTTCCTGGCGAGCGATAGCGAGCCAGCATTGTACGGAGAAATCCGGCTTCGCCGGAGAAATTTTTCTATCGAAATGTGTACAAATTTAGCTTGCTGTCAAAAAAAAAAAAAAAAAAAAAAAAAAAAAAATATATATATATATATATATATTGACACCTGGATGGGGGTAAACGTCTTAAAACACTAGGCTGAATGGGGCCGAATGGATCCAAATCAAAGAGAGAGGGAGAGAAAGAGAAAAAAAGCAGGTGACCCCCCCTTAAGTAAACAGATTTGCAGCCTGGCTACCGTCCGCGTCAATATGTGAAGGCGGTACCACACGGGAGCTTTGATCGTCAATTTTTCCGATGGTCAATGTGTTTTCCGGCAACATTTCTAGGATCTGTTACATTTCTAGGATCTGTTACATTTCTAGGATCTGTTACATTTGCAGGGGGTCAAACCGGAGAAAATTTAGTTTGAAGATTTGAGTGAATATGAGACGAAATACAAGAACATTTTTACATGAAGTAGCACTGTGTTGGCTACTTGATCACTCCCAAAGACATCATTTCAGCACTAAACCATTATTTTGATCTTTTGCATATCAAATAATAAAGACGCATATTATGGACTCGGCTTTCGTTTGACACCCTGTTAAGCCGCTGTCACACGAGCGCTTTTGCCGTCAATTTTCCGTGAGCAAGTTTTGTTCTCGTATTATTTCGTGACATTTTCGCACTGGTATCGGTGACTAAACTGAAGGTAGATGATGTTAGGCAGCCGAATTCTGATAAAGTGTAATTTTTTAAGCTTCCAGATCATAATTGCCCGTAAAAATTGCTCGAAAAAGGGCTCGTGTGACACCGGCTTTACATTGGTATTGGCAGATGTATTAATTAGGACCCAAGCGAGCATGATCGATCTCTTGTATCAGAGTTAAGGGGGGATGGCCCGGTTTTCTGGACCACTTTCTCCCTCATGTTTAGTCCCATTAGTTTTCAGATGTTAAGATGTTTTCCCCATTAGTTTGTCGATTTTTTCCCTGGCGAACGATAGTGAGCCTGTAATGTAGGAAGAACCGGCCTTCGGCCGGAACATTTGTCTACCGAAAAATGTACAAATTAATCTAAACGGGGGATCTAATGGATGTTTTTTTTTATTTGATGGAGGTCTAGGGAGGAAACTAGAAAAATAATGAATACATGCAAAAATGAGTTTAAGAATGTTCAGTGTATATATAGATATTTGACATTATGGCTAAGGTCAGCTTCAAAGACTATACGGTACGACATCGCTACGATCTACCGAAACAGGAATAAACCTGTCTACGGTCTACATACACCGATACACATAAATACAACCTGGTTAAGGTGAACGTCAACAAGAGCTTCAATTCTCCCGGTAAAGGGCCCCGCTCCACCTTCGCCTACCTTGGCTGTAATTACCGAGCCATTAGTTAACGACCCGGGCCTCACAATTGCCCTCTATTCAATCCCAAATTCGCATCAATCGTGGACTGCAAAGACGCGGCGCTGGCTCCCTGGCCCTCCATTGCAGCTTAATTAAGGGGAGTGACAGGCGTTTTTTCTCTCTTTTTCTCTCTTTCTCTGGCTTGTATCCATTCGCCCCAATTCAGCCTACTGTTGTAAGACGTTTATCCACATCCAGGTGTCAATTTCTTCCTGGTGAGCGATAGCGAACCAGCATTGTACGGAGAAATCCGGCTTCGCCGAAGAAATTTTCTATCGAAAAATATACAAATTTAGCCTGCTGTCAAAAACTTTAAAAAAAAATATGCTGGCTCGTTACCGCTCGCCAGGAAAAAAATCGACACCTGGATGGGAGTAAACGTCTTAAAACAGTAGGCTGAATGGGGCCGAATAGATACAAGCTAGAGAAAGAGAGAAAAGGAGAGAAACAAAGCCTGTGACTCCCCTTAAGAGACCTTATAGTAACAGAGATCGGCCAACCTCCGCCATATTGGCCTCTCTCTAAACTATCTGCACTCGGTAGCTTATTCCACATATTACAATTTTGTTATACCAGGCTCTCTATTCCAGATTTGTTACACCAGGTTCAATATTCCAGGTGGCCTACTTCTGTTACACCAGGCTCTCTATTCCAGCTGGTCTATTTCTGTTACACCAGGCTCTCTATAGCAGCTGGCCTATTTCTGTTACACCAGGCTCTCTATACCAGCTGGCCTATTTCTGTTACACCAGGCTCTCTATTCCAGCTGGTCTATTTCTGTTACAGCTGGCTCTCTATTCCAGCTGGTCTATTTCTGTTACACCAGGCTCTCTATTCCAGCTGGTCTATTTCTGTTACAGCTGGCTCTCTATTCCAGCTGGTCTATTTCTGTTACAGCTGGCTCTCTATTCCAGCTGGTCTATTTCTGTTACACCAGGCTCTCTATTCCAGCTGGTCTATTTCTGTTACACCAGGCTCTCTATTCCAGCTGGTCTATTTCTGTTACACCAGGCTCTCTATTCCAGCTGGTCTATTTCTGTTACAGCTGGCTCTCTATTCCAGCTGGTCTATTTCTGTTACAGCTGGCTCTCTATTCCAGCTGGTCTATTTCTGTTACACCAGGCTCTCTATTCCAGCTGGTCTATTTCTGTTACAGCTGGCTCTCTATTCCAGCTGGTCTATTTCTGTTACACCAGGCTCTCTATTCCAGCTGGTCTATTTCTGTTACAGCTGGCTCTCTATTCCAGCTTGTCTATTTCTGTTACACCAGGCTCTCTATACCAGCTGGTCTATTACTGTTACACCAGGCTCTCTAGTCCAGCTGGTCTATTACTGTTACACCAGGCTCTCTATTCCAGCTGGTCTATTACTGTTACACCAGGCTCTCTATTCCAGCTGGTCTATTACTGTTACACCAGGCTCTCTAGTCCAGCTGGTCTATTACTGTTAAACCAGGTTCTCTATTCCAGCTGGTCTATTACTGTTACACCAGGTTCCCTATACCAGCTGGGTCTCTATTCCAGATGGTCTATTTCTGTTACAGCTGGCTCTCTATTCCAGCTGGTCTCTATAGGTACTCATTCAATCCCGCCTGCCAACAATTGCCTTTCAAATCTCTACTTACTTTCCATCGTTTTGTTGTGCGATTTCTCCTTGCTCTGTTTAAGGGGGGATGGGCCGCTTTTCTGGACCACTTTCTCCCTCATGTTTAGCTCCATTAACTTTCAGATGTTAAGATGTTTGCCCCATTAGTTAGTCGATTTTAAGACCTTTCGCCCCATTTCTTCGTCAATATTTAGACCTTTCGTGCTATTTAGGTGTCGATTTTTCCCCTGGCGAACGATAGTGAGCCTGTAATGTTGGAAGAACCGGCCTTCGGCCGGAAAAAATTTCTACCGAAAAATGTACAAATTAATCTAGAAGGGGGATCTAATGGATGTTTTTTTTTTTTTTTTTTTTTATTTGATGGAGGTCTAGGGAGGAAACTAGAAAAATAATGAACACATGCAAAAATAATGAACACATGTAAAAATAATGAACACATGCAAAAATAATGAACACATGTAAAAATAATGAACACATGCAAAAATAATGAATACATGCAAAAATAATGAATACATGCAAAAATAATGAATACATGCAAAAATAATGAATATATGCAAAAATAATGAATACATACAAAAATAATGAATACATGCAAAAATAATGAATATATGCAAAAATAATGAATATATGCAAAAAATAATGAATACATACAAAAAATGAATACATGCAAAAATAATGAATATATGCAAAAATAATGAATACATGCAAAAATAATGAATATATGCAAAAATAATGAATACATACAAAAATAATGAATACATGCAAAAATAATGAATACATGCAAAAATAATGAATACATGCAAAAATAATGAATACATGCAAAAATAATGAATACATGCAAAAATAATGAATACATGCACAAATAATGAATACATGCACAAATAATGAATATATGCAAAAATAATGAATACATGCAAAAATAATGAATATATGCAAAAATCACTCAAGAAGTGAACCATCTCCCCCTAACGGTGTACTTGTTCGTGTTCTGTTCCGCAACTCAATTTGATTTCTTCTTCCTCTTAACCCCTTCTGTACCGGCGACGTCCTGTTAATTATATTCTGGCAACGATTATACGATTGTGTTTAGCTTAGGAAGAACGTCTACCAATTGAAAGGCTAAAGACTACCCAATTCATCCTTTCAGCTACCTTATATTCTTCTTAAACTGAACAAAATCGTCTAAATATAGCTAGAATATAATTTAATAGACGTCGCCGGTACAGAAGGGGTTAATGGCAGTCTTGTGTTATCGATTTTTCAACTCATTTCCGCAATTATGTGGTTTATCCTTAACGACAATTACTTGGATTAGGCTTCAACTTAAGGGGAGATATCCACTTGAGGGATTTTTTTCTTGACCCCTTTCTCCCTCATGTTTAGCCCCATTGCTTTTCTAATTTTAAGATGTTCGCCCCATTATTTTGACGATTTTAAGAACTTTCGACCCATTTCTATCAATTTTGAGACATTTCGTGCCATTTAGGTGTCGATTTTATCCTGGCGAGCGATAGCGAGCCTGTTATTTAAGAGGAACCGGCTTTTAGCCGGGACATTTTTCTACCGAAAAATGTACAAATTTATCTTGAAAGGGGCTCAAGGGGGTGTAATCTTAAGCTTGATGGATATCTAGAGAACAAACTAAAAACCTCCCCTTAAACTCAATGTCGTATTTATGCGCTCTATCCCTAACATCAATTATTGGGGTTATGCTTCAATTCCCCCCCCTCCCCCCCCCCCATCAACCTACTTGTTTTCGACTTACAATGCTCTATATTATGGCCCTATTAACCCCTTCTGTACCGACGACGTTTTTAAATTTTATTCTAGCTATATTTAGCGGATTTTGTGCCGTTTAAGATGGATCTGTGGTAGTAATATTGGTTTTGTGAGATAGTTGGAAGCCTGTTAATTGTTGGAGGACCTTTTTAGACTGAATCAAATCGTCTAATGGTAGCCAGAATAAAGTTAAAAGGTTTCGCAGGTACAGAAGGGGTTAATAACATCAATTAGCTTTCACCCTCCTCATTGCTGACCCATCGTAACTTTGCGCTTCGATTTTACCTTTGTATACTCGCACCCCATGTTCTACCTCTTTGTATACTCGCACCCCATGTTCTATCTCTGTGGTGGCTGGTAGATCGCTTTGTTATCCGTGTCTTCGTTTCTACATATTATTCACTCCACACGCTTTGTTCCTTATTAGTTTCTATCCTCGGGGTCATAATTATACATCCCTTGCTTCTAGTGTTTGTGTTCTGCCTTCCCTCACGGTATCCCTTTCTTCCTGTCTCTTTCTCTCATCCTTTCCTTCTCTCATCCTTTCCTTCTCTCTTCCTTCCCTTCTCTCTTCCTTCCCTTCTCTCTTCCTTCCCTTCTCTCTTCCTACCCTTATATCTTCCTTCCCTTATATCTTCCTTCCCTTATTTCTTCCTTCCCTTATATCTTCCTTCCCTTATATCTTCCTTCCCTTATATCTTCCTTCCCTTATATCTTCCTTCCCTTATATCTTCCTTCCCTTATATCTTCCTTCCCTTATTTCTTCCTTCCCTTATATCTTCCTTCCCTTATATCTTCCTTCCCTTATTTCTTCCTTCCCTTATATCTTCCTTTATATCTTCCTTCCCTTATCTTCCTTCCCTTATATCTTCCTTATATTTCTTCCTTCCCTTATATCTTCCTTCCCTTATATCTTCCTTCCCTTATATCTTCCTTCCCTTATATCTTCCTTCCCTTATTTCTTCCTTCCCTTATATCTTCCTTCCCTTATATCTTCC
The DNA here is from genome assembly GCA_032716605.1 of Paralithodes platypus. NCBI lineage: Eukaryota > Metazoa > Arthropoda > Malacostraca > Decapoda > Lithodidae > Paralithodes > Paralithodes platypus. Next base: position 27,748,807 of record CM064499.1, read on the forward strand.
TTCCCTTATATCTTCCTTCCCTTATATCTTCCTTCCCTTATTTCTTCCTTCCCTTATTTCTTCCTTCCCTTATATCTTCCTTCCCTTCTCTCTTCCTTCCCTTATATCTTCCTTCCCTTATATCTTCCTTCCCTTCTCTCATCCTTTCCTTCTCTCATCCTTTCCTTCTCTCTTCCTTCCCTTCTCTCTTCCTTCCCATATCTCTTCCTTCCCTTCTCTCTTCCTTCCCTTCTCTCTCCTTCCTTCTCTTCCTCCCTTCTCTCTTCCCTCCCTTCTCTCTTCCTTCCCTTCTCTTCCTTCCCTTCTCACTTCCTCTCTTCCTTCCCTTATATCTTCCTTCGCTTCTCTCTTCCTTCCCTTATATCTTCCTTTCTTCTTCCTTCCCTTCTCTCTTCCTTCCCTTATATCTTCCTTCCCTTCTCTCTTCCTTCCCTTCTCTCTTCCTTCCCTTCTCTCTTCCTTCCCTTCTCTCTTCCTTCCCTTCTCTCTTCCTTCCCTTCTCACTTCCTTCCCTTATATCTTCCTTCCCTTCTCTCTTCCTTCCCTTATATCTTCCTTCCCTTCTCTCTTCCTTCCCTTCTCTCTTCCTTCCCTTCTTTCTTCCTCTCTTCCTTCCCTTATATCTTCCTTCCCTTCTCTCTTCCTTCCCTTCTCTCTTCCTTGCTCTCTCTTCCTTCCCTTCTCTCTTCCTTCCTTCTCTCTTCCTTCCCTTATTTCTTCCTTCCTTATCTGCTTCCCTTCTCTCTTCCTTCCCTTATTTCTTCCTTTCCTTATATTCCTTCCCTTCTCTCTTCCTTCCCTTATTTCTTCCTTCCCTTATTTCTTCCTTCCTTCTCTCTTCTTTCCTTCTCTCTTCATTCCTTCTTTCTTCCTTCCTTCTCTCTTCTTTCCTTCTCTCTTCCTTCTCTTCTCTCTTCCTTCCTTCTTCCTTCCTTCTCTCTTCCTTCCCTTCTCTCTTCCTTGCTCTCTCTTCCTTCCCTTCTCTCTTCCTTCCCTTCTCTCTTCCTTGCTCTCTCTTCCTTCCCTTCTCTCTTCCTTCCTTTCTCTCTTCCTTCCCTTCTCTCTTCCTTCCCATATATCTTCCTTCCTTTCTCTCTTCCTTCCTTTCTCTCTTCCTTCCTTTCTCTTCCTTCCCTTCTCTCTTCCTTCCCATATATCTTCCTTCCTTTCTCTCTTCCTTCCTTTCTCTCTTCCTTCCCTTCTCTCTTCCTTCCCTTCTCTCTTCCTTCCTTTCTCTCTTCCTTCCCTTCTCTCTTTCTTCCCATATATCTTCCTTCCCTTCTCTCTTCCTTCCTTTCTCTCTTCCTTCCCTTATCTCTTTCCTTTTTTCCTTCCCTTCTACGTCCCTCTCTTTCCTTCCACATTATTTCCTTCCTCTACGTCCCACCTCCCCACATTATTTCCCTTAACAGTAACGAACCGCCTAGTCCCCCGTCGCAATATGAAGCACGGACTCACGCTTTGCAAGAATGATGATGAGAATTGCTTGCTCGTAGACAGAGGAGGAGGAGGTGGTGACGGAGAAGAAGAAGAAGAAGAAAGAGAAAAGAAGAAGAAAGGAAGAGTAAAGTAAAAAAGGAGGAGGAAACAAGGACGCAAGGGAGAAAAGGATATAAGAAAGACGAAGAAGAATTAAAAAGGGAAAAGGGAAGAAAAAAGGAGGAAAAAGCAAGAAGGCTCAAAGGAGGAGGAGGAGGAGGAAACAATAAGAGGGGGGGGAAGAGCAAGAGGAGGAGGAAGAAGAAGAAGAAGTGGGGGAAGAGGAGGGCACACACAGTACAGTCTATTATCTGCTTGCTCACTCGCTTACTCCTTTGCTTGCTCGCTTGCTTCTCCGGTGTCTGTGAATGGCTGAGGGGGAGAGACAAAAAAGAAGGTTCATTTTCCTATTGATTTCAGAGAGAGAGAGAGAGAGAGAGGGGGGGGGGGAGTTATTCTGTCATGCAGCAATTTACCAGTTTTCAATCAAGTACCGGTATACCAAATCATTGGAATAAATTTGAGAGAGAGAGAGAGAGAGAGAGAGATAACAAAAAAGTGAGAGAGAGAAAGTGAGAAAGGGGGGTAATAGTTTTTCTTGTAACGAATATACAAGCTGTTCATCAGTATACCAACTAGTTAGAATAAACTTGAGAGAAAGGGGAAGTGAGCTCGTGTGTGTGTTACTCAGTTACTTGTTCGTCAAGGGGAATCCACGCAATGCGAGCTAAGCTCATTATTATCGCGCCTCCTTAACTGGGAATGTATTGCGTGAAATGCATGTTAAGTGTTTTATGTACTGTTGGAATGGCTGTGGATGTATGTGTAGTCTGTATTTAGCCAATTGGCGACATCGGAAACTAAGGCTTAGGGTGGATCTGTATGGTACCATTCTCACTATAGACGGTACCGTCTCGCCCGAAGGCTTAGGTAGCCATCAGCTTAGGTGAACCATATGATACCCATTTCGCCTTGTACCATTTTTGCCAACCCCAGATGGGACGTCACAACGTCGTCCACTTATTCCAGGTACCTATTTACAGCTAGGTGAACTGAGGCTAACACATGAAAGGAGACAAGCCCAATTTGTCTCCGCCCGGCCGGGGATTGAACCCCCGACCCCTCGTGTGTGAGACGAGAGCTCTACCTACTAGGCTACGGGCTGTGTACTTACTCTAGTTGTACTTACTCTAGTTGTATTGCGGGAGTGAGCATGCTCGTTATTTCCCGCCTCCTATATGTGTAGGTGTTATATGTATCGTTGGAATGGCTGTGGATGTGTGTGTAGTCTGTATTTTTAGCCAATTGGCGACATCGGAAACGAAGGCTTAGGGTGGATCTGTATGGTACCATTCTCACTATAGACGGTACCGTCTCGCCCGAAGGCTTAGGTAGCCATCAGCTTAGGTGAACCATATGATACCCATCTCGCCTTGTACCATTTTTGCCAACCCCAGATGGGACGTCACAACGTCGTCCACTTATTCCAGGTACCTATTTACAGCTAGGTGAACTGAGGCTAACACATGAAAGGAGACAAGCCCAATTTGTCTCCGCCCGGCCGGGGATTGAACCCCCGACCCCTCGTGTGTGAGACGAGAGCTCTACCTACTAGGCTACGGGCTGTGTGTGTGTGTGTGTGTGTGTGTGTGTGTGTGTGTGTGTGTTGTGGCGTTAGTGAATGAATGGCAGTCATTTTTCATCCAACACAAAAACAAGCCTTCATTCAGTGCCTCCAATCAATAGAACACGAAGTAGACGAAACCTACATTCCTTTATCAATTTGTCACAATTGCTTAAGGGGAGGTTTTTAGTTTGGTCTCTTAGATATCCATCAAGCTTAAGATTACACCCCCTTGAGCCCCTTTCAAGATAAATTTGTAAATTTTTCGGTAGAAAAATTTCGCGGCTGAAAGCCGGTTCCTCTTAAATTACAGGCTCGCTATCGCTCGCCAGGATAAAACCGACACCTAAATGGCACGAAAGGTCTTCAAATTGACAGAAATGGGTCGAAAGTTCTTAAAATCGTCAAAATAATGGGGGCGAACGTCTTAAAATTAGAAAAGCAATGGGGCTAAACATGAGGGAGCAAGGAGTCAAGAACAAAAATCCCTCAAGTGGAAAGCTCCCCTTAAGCGGGTTTTTCTTTCATATTCTGGTGCAGAGACTTTAACAAAACTAAACGCATATCTTATAAATTGGATGTGGCATTATCTTAGTGTTAGTTTGGATTGATGCTAACTTTGCCTACACGATGTTAACTAATATTGGGGGCTGAGATCTTTCTTCCTCCATTCTAACTTACTTACCTGTACTTCCTTCTTCCTTCGTTCGTTCATTCCTTTCTTTCTTTCTATCTTCCTTCCTTCCTTCCTTCATTCCTTCCTTTTTATCTATCTTCATTCCTTCCTTCCTTCCTTCCTTCCTTTCTATCTATCTTTCTTCCTTCCTTCCTTCCTTCCTTCCTTCCTTCCTTTCTATCTATCTTCATTCCTTCCTTCTTTCCTATCTTCCTTCCATTCTATCTTCTTTCCAATCATTCTTATTACCTTCCTTCCTTCATTCCTTCCTTCCTTCCTTCCTTCCATTCTATCTTCCTTCCTGTCTTTCTTCCAATCATTCTTATTACCTTCCTTCCTTTCTATCTTCCTTCCTTCCTCCCTGTCTTTCTTCCAATCATCCTTCCTTTCTATCTTCCTTCCAATCTTCCTTCCTCTTAAAGTCTTAGGGTACAGGTGTGGTTATGAATACTTGAACACCTCCTAATGATGGAAACACCTCGGTGAGCAATAACTTGTGGAATCCACCTAACTTGTTCCTTGTGGCTCCCCTGGCGTGTCAAAATGGTTCGCCGGTGTATCATAATCGTCCCTCCTAAAACTCTCCAGAAATTCTTAAGTCCATGGTTGTACAATGCAATTATTCTTCGTTTAATTCTATTTCATTCAGCTAGGAAAACAAATCACGTAGCATATTTAAAGTTTTGACGATAACAAATTGTATTGAGCTTGGGTTAGTAGTTAGAGAGATCATGAAAGATTAATTCATACCGGTATATATTTTCTAAAGTTTACAAAGACTCTCTAGGATTCCAAATACGGTCAAAGCACATACCCTAATGCAGAGCGAGAGGGAGATAGATAAAGATAGATAGATATATATAGAGAGAATGAGTGAGTGAGAGAGAGAGAGAGAGTGAGAGTGAGAGGGAGAGAGTGTAAGTACCAGCTCATATCCACATCAAAGCTCAGAATCTACCACCAACCCCTTCCACACTTCTTGCATTAAGGGAGCCCACCTCGCTTTTTTGTTTATCTTTCTCTCCCTCTCTTTTTGGCTTGTATACATTCGGCCCCCTTCAGCCTACTGTTTTAAGACGTTTACTCCCATCCAGGTGTCAATATTTTCCTGGCGAGCGGTAGCGAGCCAGCATATTTATATTTTTGTGTTGACAAGCTAAATTTGTACATTTTTCGATAGAAAAATTTCTCCGGCAAAGCCGGATTTCTCCCTACAATGCTGGCTCGCTATCGCTCGCCAGGAAAAAATCGACACCTGGATGCTGATAAACGTCTTAAAACAGTTGGCTGAATGGGGCCGAATGGATACAAGCCAGAGAAAGAGAGAAAAGGAGAGAACAATAAAAAAAAGCCGGTGACCCCCCTTAATCTGGCCACCAAGACCCATCCTTATCCTAGCTATACGTCTCCAACTTCCAAGATAAACACGGTAGATAGGAACTTCTGGGAGCTAAACAAACTCTGGGGAGCTTTTCTTCAATTTTTTTTTTTTTATATACAGTAGATATGGAGTTCCTAGGATTATTTTATATACAGTAGATATGGAGTTCCTAGGATTAAACCAAACTTATGTGAGGGTCTTTCCTTTTCTGTTTGTTTATATATATATATATATTTTTTTTTGCATTCGTTTCTATTTTCACTCACTCACTCTCACTCTCTCTCTCTCTCTCTCTCTCTCTCTCTCTCTCTCTCTCTCTCTCTCTCTGTACATTTTCTTTTAACCATTTCACTAATGTTAATGTTGTATTATATTAATCGACGTCTCTCTCACACGCACAATTCTCTCTCTCTCTCACTCTCACATTCTCACACTCTCTCTCTCCCCCCCCCCCCCACCTACCGTATGGAGCCGCTATTAAAAGATGAATATTTAATGTCGCGTGCCAGTTTGCCGTACTTACCCCCTTCTTGAATTGTATAGCACTGTTCTTCCCTTTATACTACTCCCTCCCATATTTACTCATTATTCCTTCTCTCTACTTTTTATCATCATCTGTCCTTCCTCACCGATTTACTCATTGTTCATTTCCTTTCCCGTTTATCACCTTCCGTTCTTCCTCCCCTATTTACTCATTATTATCTTCCTTATCCTCTTTATCACCTTACGTACTTACTTTCCGTATTTATTCATTATGCTTTCCCTTTTCCTGTTTATCACCCTCCGTTCTTCCTCCCTTATTTACTCATTACTCGATCCCTCAATCACCTTATACTCGCCGTTCCGCTTCTTCCTCATTCTTATATCCACTATGCTTTATCGCCTTATGTTCGTCCTTCCCTTATTTACTCCTTATTCTTTCCCCTTTGGTTCTTGTCTTACTACTCTTCTTGGGTTTCCTAATCCTCCCATTCCACTGGCTTAGCTTTCTATACCGGTACTTGCTTCTGTCTTGTCTTCGTCTTCTTCCTTTTGTATGCATTCTTTTGTGCGTTCCCTGGTAAAAACATGCTCACGACACAACTTATATATATATATATATATATATATGATGATGGAATAGCACGAAAAAAAAATTCATAAACATGATAACCAGAAACACAGAAAGCCATCACATTAGTCATTCACACTCATGTAAATATTTAATAAGCAAAAATTAATTGACACATAAGTTATTCTACACACCTACCTATGTCACCTATGTGGAGTTCGCCACTCTTGCTAGTGGCACCGAAGAGCGTACCGCCCTTCGTACAAAAGTAAACAACGTTACACAGACATTTACACACACACACACACACACACATACATATAGGTACACACACACACACACATACACATAGGTACACACATACACACACACACACACACACACGGGCGCGAAGGACACTAGCGCCATACATCTAAACAGTCGTAAACACGGATGACATACACACGTCTCACGCGACAGACACACACGCACATCACATCACAATCTACATGGCATATAGAGGCATACATATTATATACCGGTATATATATATACAGTATACAGTGTATATATAATGTTTGTAAAATTGTGATGTCATTAGACTGAGTGAAAAAACAAACACATACTGTACAATCTTCAATTACATAACAACGACCTTTTCAGAACTGAAAAGCCTGCCCTTTGCCGATAATTGTGAGAGAGAGAGAGAGAGAGGGGGGGGGGGGGACAGAGAGAGAGAGAGAGAGTAGCAGGTAAAATAGGAGTACCTGTACCGGTACCATATGTCACCCCAACCCTGGTATAATAGTCGTGTGGCTCTGTCTGCCTACCCTCTCTTTATTATCTTTCTTAGAGAGAGAGAGAGAGAGAGAGAGAGAGAGAGAGAGAGAGAGAGAGAGAGAGAGAGTATAAGACTTAGATTGTAAGACAGTACCAGCTAATATATTATCTTTCTTAGAGAGAGAGAGAGAGAGAGAGAGAGAGAGAGAGAGAGTAAGAGTGAGAGAGTAAGAGTGAGAGAGAGAGAGAGAGAGAGAGTAAGAGTGAGAGAGTAAGAGTGAGAGAGAGAGAGAGAGAGAGTAAGAGTGAGAGAGAGTATAAGACTTAGAGATTGTAATACAGGACCAGCTAACATATGAGCACCATCATAATTATCTTCGGGAGGGGGTAAGGGGTGGGGGGGGGGGGATCAATTCAAGCCAGATTAGGGCAGTTCGATACTAACCCACTTCGCTCTTACAGGTCCTTCCTAAACTATTTAAAACCGCCTAATGAAAACCAACAAATGTAAACAAAGACGAAAACAAATCCAAATCATTAAATCCCCTCCAGTAACCCTTTCTACACCCTCAATACGAATTAACCCCTTCTGTACCGGTGACGTATTTTTTATTTTATTCAAACCATATTTTGACGATGTACTGCAGTTTAAGTAGGATCTGTGGTAGTAAAAAGGGTTGTTAGAGAATTAGAAGCCTGTTAATTGCCTGCTAAATTGAATAAAATGGTATCCGGGAGGACCATATGATTTCATTAGTTTATTCAAGTACATTGTGGTTTGTAATGGACGATTAATGTTAAGAACGGGGTGTTTCTGAATATAGTAGCCAGAACTGCCCTAGCTTCAGAAAATCCTCTAAACGTCACTGAAATCAATCCCCCCCCCCCCACCCAAACCTCGGCACCAGATAGCGTTAAGGGGGGTCACCGTTTTTTTTTGTCTTTCTCTCCTTGTCTCTCTTTCCCTGGCTTGTATCCATTCTGCCCCATTCAGTCAACTGTTTTAAGACGTTTATCCCCATCCAGGTGTTGATTTCTTCCTGGCGAGCGATAGCGAGCCAGCATTGTACGGGTAAATCCGGCTTCGCCGGAGAAATTTTTCTATAGAAAAATGTACAAATTTAGCTTGCTGTCAAAACAAAAATATATATATGCTGGCTCGCTACCACTCGCCAGGAAAATATTGACACCTGGATGGCTGGATGGGGGTAAATGTCTTAAAACAAGAGGCTGAATGAGGCCGAATGGATACAAGCCAAAGAGAGAGGGAGAGAAAGATAAAACAAAAGCGATGTGGGCTCCCTTAACAAATCCAGGGTCTGGTTTCCCAGGCCCCCAAATGAACGTGTCAAATTATTCCGTCAACATGTCACAATACAACCGCTTAACCCTTTCCTTTCCTCCACTCAATTGGGGTTTGTTTCTATTATTTCCATTGTTTATATTGTTATCTATTTAATAATGTATTTGTCTCTGTATTTCTGTATATATAAGTTTATATATGTATGTACTGTATGTATGTTTGCATGTATGGATGTATGTATGTTTGTTTGTATGTATGTATGTATGTATTTATATATTATGCAAGTATGTATGTATATAATTGTATATGTATATACAGTATGTACTGTATGTGATTGTAATAATAAACTTAGCCCATGTCTGTTTTGACCTTGCCCTGTACTTGAGTATGTATATCTCTAACGGAGTACACACACACACACACACACACACAGACACACACACACACATACACACACACACATACACACACACATTTAGTCCACGTCAGTCATTCTCATCTATGTGTAACTGTTTATGTCTCCTGTGTGTACTTAAGGTGTGTGTACGTGCCAGTCATCACGAGGGCCTACTTACGCACGTGCTTGTCTATATGCACATGTGACTGTCCCTCTGTAAACCCACGCGTGTATGCATTTGTGTATTACCGTCTCCTACATAAAGTTCTGTTCTTGCACATCATCTTATTTATGGTTGCAAAGTTGGTGTGATTAATTTAATGTAGTTGACTAAATCAGAAGAATTGACCACTTGCGATTGTTGGACTATAAGGAAGTTGGAGCTGTAGACGTCTATATATATATATATATATATATATATATATATATATATATATATATATATATATATATATATATATATATATATATATATATATATACTGTATATACTGTATATATTTTGTTTTATTTTTTGTTCTATGTGAGTGAGGGAGGCAAACGGCAGAACTGCCTATAGCGAGTGCCTCCCCCATAGTTGAAAGAGTGACAGGGCCAAAATCAAGGGACGTTCAAGCCAAAATGCCTGGACACAACGGAGTTTGAAGCATTTTAAGCTATAGGAAGAGGGAAAGACTGATTCTGGGAGAGAGTTCCAGAGCTCAGCTGTTGAATAGAAGAAAGTCCGAGAGTAACGTTTCACTCTTGGGTTGGAGAGTTGCACAGAGTAGGGGTGGGATTATATATATATATATAGTATATATAATATAGATATATATATATGTATATATATATATCAACAAACTCAACATACTTTCTATCCATCAAAAAACTTACATTATTATTGTATTTCTGTTCAATATCGATGTTAACAGTTCCAACTTCCTTATAGCCTGAAACTTATTATTATTATTGTTGTTGTTGTTGTTGTTGTTGTTATTATTTATGTTTTGTCTACCGAAAAATGTACAAATTTATCTTGAATGGGGGTCTAGGGGGTGTTTTATACAGCTTGGTGGAGGTCTAGGGAGGAAACTAAAAATAAAATAAAAAATAAATACCGGTATAACTTTTGTAGTCGACTGTACTGTACGTGTATACACCAGGGTACGAATAACTATTTACATTAGGGCGTCTAACACGGGGTCTGCTTGTTAGTGTTGGGGATAGCAGATGGCCTCGTTAAGCATAGTACAAGCATAGTTAGTGTCGGTATTATCACTATTAATATGACTTACTATTATCACTATTATAAATTACTACTATTGTCAACGTTAGTGTCAGTATTATCACTATTAATATTACTTCTATTATCACTATTAATATTACTTCTATTATCACTATTAATATTACTACTATTATCACTATTAATATTACTACTATTATCACTATTAATATTAATATTATTATCAACGTTAATATGACTACTATTATCATTATTAATATTACTACTATTATCACTATTAATATTACTACTATTATCACTATTAATATTACTACTATTATCACTATTAATATTACTACTATTATCACTATTAATATTATTATCAACGTTAATATGACTACTATTATCATTATTAATATTACTACTATTATCACTATTAATATTACTACTATTATCACTTAATATTAATATTATTATCAACGTTAATATGACTACTATTATCATTATTAATATTACTACTATTATCACTATTAATATTACTACTATTATCACTATTAATATTAATATTATTATCAACGTTAATATGACTACTATTATCATTATTAATATTACTACTATTATCACTATTAATATTACTACTATTATCACTTAATATTAATATTATTATCAACGTTAATATTACTACTATTATCATTATTAATATTACTACTATTATCACTATTATTATTACTACTATTATCACTTAATATTAATATTATTATCAACGTTAATATGACTACTATTATCATTATTAATATTACTACTATTATCACTATTAATATTACTACTATTATCACTATTAATATTCTACTAGTATCACTATTAATATTAATATTATTATCAACATTAATACTACTATTATCAACGTTAGTGCCAGTATTATCACTATTAATATTACTTCTATTATCACTATTAATATTACTACTATTATCAACGTTAATATTACTACTATCATCAACCTTAGTGTCAGTATTATCACTTGTTATCGTCATCACTATTATCATCAATATTCGCATAAACAGTTATTATTAGTAATTATTAGTGTCATCCAGATCATTAGTATTACCATCTACCTTATTAGTAACATAGTCATTATTCTCATCATCATCAAAAATATCTGAATAGTTTTATTAGGTATAAGACGCTAAGCAGTGGATTAGCTAGCCAGTCTCGTTGCTTGTTGAGTCATATATATATATATATATATATATATATATATTATATATATATATATATATATATATATATATATATATATATATATAAATATATATATATATATATCGTAGTTACAACTTTCACCAATTGTAATCTTCACATTATTTTCATCTGCACAACTAATTTTACCTTAATCATTGGCATCAAACTCATACCCATTCTATTATTTTCACCATCATCATCACCACATACATCACAATCATAACATAAGAACATAAGAAAATGGGAGTCTGCAGAAAGCCGATTGGCCTAAGCAAGGCAGATCCCTGTCCCACACAACCCCAATTACAAAGCCCAATTATAGGCTCAACACTCTAATACCCTGAGGATCATCTTACCAAACCGGTTAGAGATTAACGCAGGATTACGGGGGTCTGCAGAGCGCTGATTGGCCCAACCCGGCTGATCCCCCTTCACACCCAACCCTTCTCGTCCATATGCTTATCCAATTTTTTCTTAAAGCTCCCTATCGTTCTTGATCCCACTATATCACTTGGTAGCCTATTCCACCCATCTACAACTCTGTTACCAAACCAATATTTGCCTATATCTTTTCTGAAACTAAATTTATCTAATTTGAAACCATTGGTACGAGTTCTTTCGCTATCACTGAGCTTTAGTACATTTGTCATGTCCCCTTTGTTAATCCCACTAACCCACTTGAACACCTCTATCATATCCCCTCTAACTCTGCGTCTCTCTAACGAATGTAAACCTAATTTCTTCAACCTTTCTTCATACGGAAAATTTCTAATATTATGGATCATTTTTGTCATTCTACGCTGAATCTCTCCAATGAATCTATGTCCATTCTGTAATAAGGACACCAAAATTGGACAGCATAATCCATATGGGGTCTCACTAATGACAAGTAAAGTTTTAAGATAACATCAGCAGTTCTGTTACTCACACTCCTAGAGATGAACCCGAGAATCCTGTTTGCCTTATTACGAACGCTTATACACTGTTTTCTAGGCTTCAAATCATTGCTAACAAACACACCTAGATCTTTCTCGCAGTCTGAATTTTCTAATTCTAAATTAGCTAGTTTATATTTAACATTTGTTGCATCTTCCCTATCTTTAATACCTTGCATTTGTCAATGTTAAACTTCATCTGCCAATTTACTGACCATTCATGTAAGGTATCTAGATCCCTTTGGAGGCACTCTATATCGCTATCTGAATCAATTGATCTCCCCATTTTAGTATCGTCTGCGAATTTACTTATCCTACTAGTTATACCTAAATCTAGGTCATTTATGTATATAAGAAACAACAGGGGACCTAATACCGATCCCTGGGGGACTGTTCTATCCTCTGACTGTTCTATCCTCCTCACCATCACCACCATACCCTCATAATCATAACAATTATATTATTTTCACCATCATCATCACACCATACCATCGCATCATCACCATACCCATTATATTATATTCACCATCCCCATCACCACCTTACCCCCGCACCACCATACCATCACCATCACACCCGTTCTATCATTTCCACCCTCCCCATCACCACCATACCCCCGCACCACCATACCATCACCATCACACCCGTTCTATCATTTCCACCCTCCCCATCACCACCATACCCCCGCACCACCATACCATCACCATCACACCCGTTCTATCATTTCCACCCTCCCCATCACCACCTTACCCCCGCACCACCATACCATCACCATCACACCCGTTCTATCATTTCCACCCTCCCCATCACCACCATACCCCCGCACCACCATACCATCACCATCACACCCGTTCTATCATTTCCACCCTCCCCATCACCACCATACCCCCGCACCACCATACCATCACCATCACACCCGTTCTATCATTTCCACCCTCCCCATCACCACCATACCCCCGCACCACCATACCATCACCATCACACCCGTTCTATCATTTCCACCCTCCCCATCACCACCTTACCCCCGCACCACCATACCATCACCATCACACCCGTTCTATCATTTCCACCCTCCCCATCACCACCTTACCCCCGCACCACCATACCATCACCATCACACCCGTTCTATCATTTCCACCCTCCCCATCACCACCATACCCCCGCACCACCATACCATCACCATCACACCCGTTCTATCATTTCCACCCTCCCCATCACCACCATACCCCCGCACCACCATACCATCACCATCACACCCGTTCTATCATTTCCACCCTCCCCATCACCACCATACCCCCCGCACCACCATACCATCACCATCACACCCGTTCTATCATTTCCACCCTCCCCATCACCACCTTACCCCCGCACCACCATACCATCACCATCACACCCGTTCTATCATTTCCACCCTCCCCATCACCACCTTACCCCCGCACCACCATACCATCACCATCACACCCGTTCTATCATTTCCACCCTCCCCATCACCACCTTACCCCCGCAACCACCATACCATCACCATCACACCCGTTCTATCATTTCCACCCTCCCCATCACCACCATACCCCCGCACCACCATACCATCACCATCACACCCGTTCTATCATTTCCACCTCCCCATCACCACCATACCCCCGCACCACCATACCATCACCATCACACCCGTTCTATCATTTCCACCCTCCCCATCACCACCATACCCCCGCACCACCATACCATCACCATCACACCCGTTCTATCTTTTCCACCCTCCCCATCACCACCTTACCCCCCGCACCACCATACCATCACCATCACACCCGTTCTATCATTTCCACCCTCCCCATCACCACCTTACCCCGCACCACCATACCATCACCATCACACCCGTTCTATCATTTCCACCCTCCCCATCACCACCTTACCCCCCGCACCACCATACCATCACCATCACACCCGTTCTATCATTTCCACCCTCCCCATCACCACCATACCCCCCCACCACCATACCATCAACATCACCCCCCTTCTATCATTTCCACCCTCCCCATCACCACCTTACCCCCGCACCACCATACCATCACCATCACACCCGTTCTATCATTTCCACCCTCCCCATCACCACCATACCCCCGCACCACCATACCATCACCATCACACCCGTTCTATCATTTCCACCCTCCCCATCACCACCTTACCCCCGCACCACCATACCATCACCATCACACCCGTTCTATCATTTCCACCCTCCCCATCACCACCATACCCCCGCACCACCATACCATCACCATCACACCCGTTCTATCATTTCCACCCTCCCCATCACCACCATACCCCCGCACCACCATACCATCACCATCACACCCGTTCTATCATTTCCACCCTCCCCATCACCACCTTACCCCCGCACCACCATACCATCACCATCACACCCGTTCTATCATTTCCACCCTCCCCATCACCACCATACCCCCGCACCACCATACCATCACCATCACACCCGTTCTATCATTTCCACCCTCCCCATCACCACCTTACCCCCGCACCACCATACCATCACCATCACACCCGTTCTATCATTTCCACCCTCCCCATCACCACCATACCCCCCCACCACCATACCATCACCATCACACCCGTTCTATCATTTCCACCTCCCCATCACCACCATACCCCCGCACCACCATACCATCACCATCACACCCGTTCTATCATTTCCACCCTCCCCATCACCACCTTACCCCCGCACCACCATACCATCACCATCACACCCGTTCTATCATTTCCACCCTCCCCATCACCACCATACCCCCGCACCACCATACCATCACCATCACACCCGTTCTATCATTTCCACCCTCCCCATCACCACCTTACCCCCGCACCACCATACCATCACCATCACACCCGTTCTATCATTTCCACCCTCCCCATCACCACCATACCCCCGCACCACCATACCATCACCATCACACCCGTTCTATCATTTCCACCCTCCCCATCACCACCTTACCCCCGCACCACCATACCATCACCATCACACCCGTTCTATCATTTCCACCCTCCCCATCACCACCATACCCCCGCACCACCATACCATCACCATCACACCCGTTCTATCATTTCCACCCTCCCCATCACCACCTTACCCCCGCACCACCATACCATCACCATCACACCCCTTCTATCCTTTCCGCCCTCGCCATCACCACCATACGCCCGCACCACCATACCATCACCATCACACCCGTTCTATCATTTCCACCCTCCCCATCACCACCTTACCCCCGCACCACCATACCATCATCATCACACCCGTTCTATCATTTCCACCCTCCCCATCACCACCATACCCCCGCACCACCATACCATCACCATCACACCCGTTCTATCATTTCCACCCTCCCCATCACCACCATACCATCACCATCACACCCGTTCTATCATTTCCACCCTCCCCATCACCACCATACCCCCGCACCACCATACCATCACCATCACACCCGTTCTATCATTTCCACCCTCCCCATCACCACCATACCCCCGCACCACCATACCATCACCATCACACCCGTTCTATCATTTCCACCCTCCCCATCACCACCATACCCCCGCCATCACAATAACGATCCCAAACCCCTCTAATCTTCCATGCCATGTAAAATCTAACGTACATACAAACAAAGCATTTATTTCTAGCGATCCGTATTTTTGGACCAAATTCTCTTGCATTTCTGGGGATCGTATATTGTTACCGGTATGTGTGGTATTTTGATTTTGGTAGGATGTATACTAAATGGTAAGCAATTGTCTAGAAATAGTTCATGTCCCTAATTTACTAACTCTAACTCTCTCTCTTTCTCTCTCACTCACTCACTCACTCACTCACTCACTCACTCACTCACTCACTCACTCACTCACTCACTCTCACTCACTCACAAGAAGCTCCCCATTACAGAACTACAAACTAAATTCCTTCCAGCACAAACCCAAGACTTACGAAGGAATAACAAAGGATGGCAAACATAAAACGCGGACTAATTCTTGAGTTAATACTAGTTTCTCCTGGAAATGTGCACTGATACGTTTTCTAAAATGGCCCTAAATAGTGTTATGTTAAACAATGGAATAACAAATGTTTCTTTGCGCTTTGGATAAAATTATACATACTTCAACTGTCGTTCTATTTGACTATATTCTATTAAGGGGACAGTGGCTGTTTGTTTGGTCTATTAATTAATTTATTCATTTATTTTCTTAGTTTCCTCCCTAGACCTCCATCAAGCTTAGAAAACACCCCTTAGACCCCCTTTCAAGATAGATTTGTAAAATTTTTGGTAGAAAAATTTCTCGGCCAAAGGCCGATTCCTCCTAAAATTACAGGCTCGCTATCCCTCGCCAGGAAAGAATCGATACCTAAATGGCACGAAGGGTCCTAATATTGACAAAGAAATGGGGTGAAAGGTCATAAAAATCCCCAAACTAATGGAACCAACGTCTTAAAATCTCAAAACTAGTGGGGCTAAACATTAGGGAGAAGGGGGTCCAGAAAAACGGTCTGGCTCTCCTTAAGCTTCTAAGAACGAGAAATGTAATCACTAAGCAGCCGTTTAAGTTTAAGCTTAAAACATAAATATAAGGCAAGTCGTCTCACTTTACCCGTTTGAGATTACACATAGATCTAACAAATACAAGTGATTATAATAATATCAAGAAGAAGAAGAAATATAAATAAGAACAATTATAATAATAATAAAAAGTATAACTCTCATTATGATAATGAATAATAATATTAATAATACTACTACTACTACTACTACTAATAATAGTAATTCCTCAAACACTAATAATACTAAATATAAAGACAAGAACATCCCCCTCCCCCTGGTCAGATAGGCGAATATGCGGTCATTCTGGAGGGTTGATTAAAATGCAAATCACGCGGAAATGAGCCCGCCTGAACCCCAATTTAGTAGTATTGCAGCTAATGAGGTGATAATGGCGGTGGCGGAGTAAGCAGGTGAATTATAATGGCCCGCTATTGGCGCAGTTACTGGCGCCTTCACCCGTGTCGACTGTCTTAATTAAGGGAAGATGGGCCGCTTTTCTTGACCACTTTCTCCCTCATGTTTAGCCCCACCATTTTTCACCTTGCTCCTCACTGTTTCACCTAGTTTCACCTTGCTCCTCCTCCTCACTGTTTCACCGTGTTTGACCTTGCTTTTCATTGTTTCACCTAGTTTCACCTTGGTCCTCACTGTTTCACCTAGTTTCACCTTGCTCCTCCTCACTGTTTCACCTAGTTTCACCATGTTTGACCTAGCTCCTCACTGTTTAACCTAGTTTCACCGTGTTTCACCTTGCTCCTCATCACTGTTTCACCTAGTTTCATCTTGCTCCTCACTGTTTCACCGTGTTTCACCTTGCTCCTCCTCACTGTTTGACCTAATTTTACTGTGTTTCATCTTGCTCCTCCTCAATGTTTCACCTAGTTTCTCCATGCTCCTCACTGCTTCACCTAGTTTCACCTTGCTCCTCCTCACTGCTTCACCTTGTTCCTTACTGTTTCACCTAGTTTCACTGTGTTTCACCTGGCCTCCGACACGGCTTGGCCTAGATTCGTTTAGTATCGATCTGTGGACACCGCGATACCTGCCTCCTGACCCCGCATCGACTACCGTACCCAGTTTAGGGGGAGATGGTTCACTTTTTGGGCGATTTTTGCATGTATTCATTATTTTTCTAGTTTCCTCCCTAGACCTCCATCAAATTAAAAAAAACATCCATTAGATCCCCCTTCTAGATTAATTTGTACATTTTTTGGTAGAAAAATGTTCTGGCCAAAGGCCGGTTCTTCCAACATTACAGGCTCACTATCGTTCGCCAGGGAAAAAATCTACACCTAAATAGCACGAAAGGTCTAAATATTGACGAAGAAATGGGGCGAGGTCTTAAAATCGACTAACTATATGGGGCAAACATCTTAACATCTGAAAACTAATGGGGCTAAACATGAGGGAGGAAGTGGTCCAGAAAATCGGCCCATCCCCCCCCCCCCCCCTTAAAGTATACACGGGCGCAGTTTTGTTTACTTTATTCTACAAAGGAAAACAAACAACAACAACAACAACAACAACATATATATTGATCCTTACGAGGTTGCTTGTATCTAACCTACCTAACCAATGTGAAATATTATGTTTTTTACACCAACCAACTTCACATCTAAACTCAATTAATTAAATCAACAAATACATGTGACACTCCGAGGACTCGAACCCAGGATACTCACATCGAAATTCCGCGCACTATGCATTCGCTATCAGGACAGTTAAAACAAAAAAAAGGTATATATATTGGGGGTTGAGGCTATTCATTTGCAACAGCAGTTACTTGGGGGTTTAATAAAATGTCTAGGCAATCCATTCCATAAATTTACAGTCTATTTCATAATTATATTCTGGCTACCACGAGACGATTCTAGACAGTTTAGGAAGGACCTGTATGACCCGAGTGCTTCATTTATAAGTTTTAGGCAGTTTAGGAAGGACCTGTATGACCAGAGTGCTTCATTTATGAGCTAAGTAAATTCGTCTGATATTCGCCATAATCAAAATCAATAAATACCATATAGATAAAACAGACATTTTATAGTAACGTATATCATGAAGGCTTTGAATGCTTACGGAGGTGACCGGACAACTCAACCAGTAGACCATTTCAACCAGTAGACCATTTCAACCAACAGAGCATTTCAACCAGTAGACCATTTCAACCAGTAGACCATTTCAACCAGCAGACCATTTCAACCAGCAGACCATTTCAACCAGTAGACCATTTCAACTAGTGCCAAATCAACCAATACTGTTAGGTTAGGTTAGGTTAGGTCAAGTTAGGTTAGTACTATATTTTGGCACTGATTTGGTTAGCCCTGGTTGATTTGGCACTGGTTGAGAGTTACTGGTTGAGTTGCCGGGAACTGCTTAAGTGGAGACTGACCGTTTTTTGTTTTTCTTTGGTATATTAATTCATTTATTCCTTTATTTCTTAGTTTTGTTTTTGCTAGACCTCCATCAAGCTTAGAAGAACACCCCCTAGACCCCCCTTCAAGATAAATATGTGCATTTTTCTGTAGAAAAATTAACCGGCCTTCGGAAAAAAAATCCCGGCCGAAGGCCGGTTTCTCTAAAAATGTCAGGCTCGCTATCGCTCGGCAGGAAAGAATCGACACCTAAATGGCACGAAAGGTCTTAACATTGACAACGAAATGGGGTTAAAGGTGTTAAAATCGCCAAAGTAATGGGCCGAATGTTTTGAAATCTCGTAACTAATAGGGCTAAACATGAGGGAGGAGGAGACTCGAAGAACCAACTGCCTCCCCTTAAGGAGCAACAATTAAATTCTACAACTTGTGCTCATATTCTTTTTTGTTCTCTCCCAATCACTTATCTTCTACATAGTATCACATCTGAAAGGTTTAGAGAGCCACAATATAATTTTAAAGCGTGTGGTAATAATTTTGTTTATGTAGTTAACTACTAGAGCATGTGCTAAAAATTGTTTGTGTATTTAATTCTGAATCTAGAGCGTGTACTAATAACCTTTTGTGTAATTACATTATTGAGCGTGTGCTAATAACCTCATTTGTAATTAAATTGTAGAGCGTGTGTTAATAACCTTTTTGTAATTTAATTCTTGAGCGTGTGCTAATAACCTTATTTGTAATTAAATTGTAGAGCGTGTGTTAATAACCTTTTTGTAATTTAATTCTTGAGCGTGTGCTAATAACCTTATTTGTAATTAACTTCTTGAGCGTGTGTTAATAACCTTATTGTTGGGCCCCAATCGGTTCTATTCAGAGGCTACACACCCTACTCAGCCACCCTTCCATTTTTGCTCCTCTGTCCTGATGCACTCTTTCGTCGCCTCTATTCAACCCTTTAAGCCCTCCTCCTTCACTTCTTCTTCTTCCTCCTCCTCTTTCTCCCTTTACTCCTCATCCTCCTCTTCTCCACCCTTCTCCTTCTTTCTCTCCCTTCTTCTCCCTTGTCCTCTTCCTCCTCTTCTTCTCCCTTCCCCTTCATTTTTCTTTTCAGGATTTTAGATGTAGAATTAGCATAGCCTACTAATTAATCTCCTTTCGTCCTATCCTATCCCCAGTTTCATGTCAGTTTGTTTTCTCCATGCTGAGGGGTATTTTCTCAACTATTTCCACGCCAACGTAAGCAGGAGGGAGTGGTTAAATGGGGAGGAGCCTTCTGCTTTACTATCCTTTTCTCTTAAGTTTGTACCTTAGCAGTGTAAGGACCAATAGGTATGTTGCACTTTTCCTTCCTCCTCCTCTTTCTTCTTCTTCTTCTTCTTCTTCTTCTTCTTCTTCTTCTTCTTCTTTTCCTCCTCCTCCTCCTATATTTTCGTCTCTTCTATACTCTTCTTCTATTTTCCTCACCTCCACCTTACTCTTATTCCTCCTCCTCCTTCTTCTTGCTCCTCCTCTTTTCCACTCTCTTTTAACCTCTACCGTTCTTCTTCTTCTTCCACCTTCTCTTTATAGATAACAGTCTCAGAGCGAGGGTGCATTTTATTGGCCATTATATTTCGGATAACAAAAACAAATATGTGTATCCCCCAAGATCTTAAAACCGTCCAACTAATGGAGTGAACGTCTTTAAATCTCAAAAACAAATGGGGCTAAACATGAGGAAGAAGGGGGCAGCCTATGAAGGAGCTCGTAATGATCGCTCCGTCTAGCCTCTCACCATCTCCCAAAGCAGTTTATTTATCGCTCCCACCTCGTATTCTTCTACTCTCTCTCTCTCGCTCACCCCGCTCCCAGTGTACCCGCCTTTCAACTTCCCACTACCACCTCCTCTTTCATACTCACTCATACTCTCTCTCTCTCTCTTTAACTCACTCACTCACTCACTCTCACTCTCTCTCTCATTTCTTCCTCCCACTTTCTTTTCTTTTCGCCTCTCTCCACTTTACCTGCCTTCCTCTCACTCACTCACTCTCATTCTCTCTTTTCTCTCTCTCTCTCTCTCTCTCTCTCTCTCTCTCTCTCTCTCTCTCTCTCTCTCTCTCTCTCTGCACTTTTCATATTACCTTTTACCTATTCCGGTCACCTGCCCTCACACCAGATAAAGCGATTTCCTCATTCAAATACAGTATATACATCATGTTGGGATTTTATTTGTTTGATTATTCGTGTGTATGTGTGCAATAGTGATCTATCAAACAGTCACGTCCTTGAACGAGGGGCGGCGCGCTCCTCGGTGCCACTAGAAGCATGACAAACTCTATAATATAACACAGACTACACACAGCCTTACAATTACATCAACAACTTGGGCAGCTCGTTGTATGTTTAACAACCAACAATATTCCCAGACCGCGCAAAGGTGTGACACAATTCCCAGATCACGTGAAGATGTGACGACAATTCCCAGCCCACGCAAAGTTAAGACGACAATTCCCAGACCACGCAAACTTATGATGACAATTCCCAGACCGCGCAAAGGTGTGACGACAATTCCCAGACCGCGCAAAAATGTGACGACAATTCCCAAACCGCGCAAAGGTGTGACGAGAATTCCCAGAACGCGCAAAAGTGAGAAGGGAAGACTCAAATAACTCGCTGCGGTGCTTCCTCTTCCCCTTGGGTGCGCGAACTCAATAACAGACCTGAGCCGACATCGATCCCGTCCTGGCGCAAACGTTTATCACAACATTTACCTTCCCCGCGCTGGCATTAAGGGGGTAGTATTCGTTTTTTTCTGGACCGCTTTCTCCCTCGTGTTCAGCATATTAGTTTTGAGGTTTTAAGACGTTCGTTCCGTTAGTTTGGCGATTTTGAGACCTTTCGCCTCCTTGTTTTTTCAATCTTAAGACCTTTTGTGCCCTTTAGGTGTCGATGTATTCCTGGCGAGCGAAAGCGAGCCTGTAATTTTAGAAGGAACCGGCCTTCGGCCGGGAAATTTTTCTACCGAAAAATGTACAAATTTATCTTGAAAGGGGGTCTAGGGGTTGTTTTACTAAGCTTGATGAAGGTCTAGCGAGGAAACTAAAAAAAAATATTAAGTAACGAATATATAGACCGAAAACCAAGCACTACCCCCTTAAAGAAGGTTGTGTGGGCCGGGCGTACAGTCACGGACAACATTCGTGTTCTACCTCCATACTTTCAACTCTACTTGTCTCCCTAGCTATATAAGTTAATACGGAAAACTTGATAGAACGGATAACAACACCATTCGAAGAGGAGCACTTTATTGAATACGTCTTACTTATAGCTGTTTCAGGAAACTACATATACTATTAGTTAATTCAATTTAGTTAATTAGTTCAATTAGTTTATTCAATTAGTTATTAGTTCAATTAGTGTATTCAATTTAAAGTGCCTTGTGTTCTAGTGTACGGTCGCGCTAATACGTCATGTCCCAGCTGTCATTACGTTTGACTTGGTCTGTGCTGTATTAATGTCTGTCAGATGTTGAATAGGGTGGGTATGTGTTGGAACATGTTTGTATGTTTCACTCTATATGAAGAAATGAAGCTTAGATATTACATGATACCAATTATTGATCAAAACATAATTGGTGCCGAGACATCACTTATTAGCACGACTGTACATTGTTATAGATTAGAACATACCGTACTAGTCCGATGCAGATTGCGAAGGGTTGTTAGATCTACCAGTTCAAACAACGTACCTGCAAACAAACAAAACTATATAATTAATATATATATATATTTAGCAACATATATAAGAACACACCCACCCACCCACACACAGACAGACACATACACACCCACCCACACACAGATACACACACCCACCCACACACAGATACACAGACTGACAGACACACACCCACACACACAGACAGACACATCCACACACACACACACACACACAGACAGACACATCCACACACACAGACAGACACATCCACACACACACACACAGACAGACACACACACACACAGATACACACACCCACCCACAAACAGATACACAGACTGACAGACACACCCACACAGACAGACATCCACATCCACACACACACAGACATCCACATCCACACACACACACACACACACACAGATACACAGACTGACAGACACACCCACACACACACACACAGATACACAGACTGACAGACACACCCACACACACACACACACAGATACACAGACTGACAGACACACCCACACACACACACACAGATACACAGACTGACAGACACACCCACACACACACACACACACACACAGATACACAGACTGACAGACACACCCACACACACACACAGATACACAGACTGACACCCACCACACACACAGATACACAGACTGACACACACACACACACACACACACAGATACACAGACTGACAGACACACCCACACACACACACACACACACACACAGATACACAGACTGACAGACACACCCACACACACACACACACACACACACACACACACAGATACACAGACTGACAGACACACACACACACACACACACAGATACACAGACTGACAGACACACACACACCCACACACACACACAGTAATGCGGTTTTAATCTTGGTACAAACAAGCACATAAACAACAAACACACTTAGCATTAAGGGGGTCACCGGCTTTTTTTTAAATCTTTCTCACTCTCTCTGTGGGTTGTATACATTCGGCCCCATTCAGCCTACTGTTTTAAGACGTTTACCCCCATCCAGGTGTCAATATTTTCCTGGCGAGCGGTAGCGAGCCAGCATATATAATTATAGGGCCTACTGTATATATATTTTTGACAGCAAGTTAAATTTGTACATTTTTCGATAGAAACATTTCTCCGGCGAAGCCGGATTTCTCAATACAATGCTGGCTCGGTATCGTTCGCCAGGAAAAAATCGACATCTGAATGGGGATAAACGTCTTCAAACAGTTGGCTGAATGGGGCCGAATGGAGAAAAGCCAGAGAAAGATAGGAAAGGAGAGAAAGATAAAAAGGCCGGTGACCCCCCTTAATTGACCACTTGCGAGTTTCAGGCTATAAGGAAGTTGGTGACGTAAACATTGGTATTAAACAGAAATACAATAATAAAGTAGATGTTTAATGGATAAAACGTATGTTGAGTTTAGTTGTATGTATTTATATATGTACTACAATGGATAAAACGTATGTTGAGTTTAGTTGTTGTATTTATAAATGTACTACAACCGCATTTTAGCTGGTAATTCTACTAAATGTCAATGTAAAAAACTCCAACTTCTTTATAGACTGAAACTCGCAAGTGGGCGATTGAAACACCTGGCCTTGACCTCTCCACTTTCCCTCGCTCAAACAATTACATTTAGCCTCTAGTTAAAAACAAAACATGGCTTCTTACCGAGCGGGAGTCAAAGGGTTAATATTCAAGCAGTGAAGGCGATGTCACACGAGCGCTTTTTCCGGCAATTGTCCATGAGCAAGTCTTTTCTCGTCACTTTCATTTTTTTTTTTGGCACTGGTATCGGTAACTAAACTGAAGGTAAACTATATTTGGCAGCTTAATTCTGGTGATACGTAAATTTTAAAGGTGACAGACCATAATTGCCCAAAAATAATGCTGTAAAAAGCGCTCGTGTGACATCGCCCATAAGCTGTGCCATATGAGAATCTTATATATACCAGGAACTGAGGGAGGACTGGAGTGAGGTCAGAGGGTTATGAGCGAACTCCTTCAATCACACCACTATTTCTGTCATTTATTTATATTTACACATACCAGTTTATATACTGTATATACCGGTGTATATATATATATATATATATATATATATATATATATATATATATATATATATATATATATATATATATATTATATATACAGTATATGTGTGATGGAGATGAGATAGCAAGAAAGTCAGCTAAGCACTCACATGCACTCACTCAATCTCAATGCTGAGAGAGCGAGAGTGAGTATGTGAGAGTAAGAGTGAGTATGTGAGAGTAAGAGTGACTGTGTGTGTGTGTGTGTGTGTGTGTGTGTGTGTGTGTGTGTGTGTGAATGAGTGTGTGTGTGTACAAATAAAAGAGATAGCGAGCAAAGGAAAGCAATAGCGACCCAAGAAGCCTTCACTCAGCCCGGCACTCACTCAGTCCATCTCAATGATAAGCCACTTAAACGCCTCCAATTGTTGCCTGCAGTGAATTATTTATGCTCAAGTGTCTCCCCGTGCTCAATGCCCTCCCACTACGCATTGTCACGGACCATTTGTCACTCTCCTTAACGACTTTTCAATCCTATTATTCTTTTTGTCCTCGCTACACCGTTAAATATTATGGCTTTAAAAAGGTATGGGAAGGGTAATTACAGTGAGAGAGAGAGAGAGAGAGAGAGAGTGTGTGTGTGTGAGAGTGAATGTGAGCGTGTGTGTGTGTGCGTCGTGTGTGAGTTTGTGATGTTCTTTTTATTTCAGACTGAAAGTGGCAGACATGAAGAAAAGCGACATGACCCTCCCTCTGCGGGTCATTTGAGCACACTAGGGGCCAGTTTATTATTCCTGGTGAAATATTTACCCCTGGTGTTCATATCAAAGTGGTTTACGGTGTCAAAGTGGTTTACGGTATCAAAGTGGTTTACGGTGTCAAAGTGGTTTACGGTGTCAAAGTGGTTTACGGTATCAAAGTGGTTTACGGTGTCAAAGTGGTTTACGGTATCAAAGTGGTTTACGGTGTCAAAGTGGTTTACGGTATCAAAGTGGTTTACGGTATCAAAGTGGTTTACGGTATCCACACATGCTCAAGTTTGTAGACACTGTACAGAGCATGGTTTGGTTTTAACCCCTTCAGCACCATGACGCCCTTTAACCTTTGATTGTGGCTAAAATTAGATGATTTTATGCAGTTTATGAAGGAGCTATTTTACTGGCTAAAATGTACTTGGTAGCGAGGTGGCCAGGTAGCAAAATTCCTGGTATCACGCACCTGCAATTACCAAGACTACAAACAAATGTATTTCAAGTCAGGAGATTTTTTTTTCTTGGCTGGCAAATTATGGGGCACATTACGTTAAATATTCATACCAGATCCTGGCGACCAGAGATTATTGAACTTGGGCGAAAATCGATGCCGGATTCTATACTTTGACCACTTGCAAGTTTCAGGCTATATGGAAGTTAGAGGCATAGACATCGACATTTAGCGCAATTAACAACTAAAATACGGTCGTATTGCATATATAAATGCATGACACCAAATTAATCATACTTTCTATCCCTCAGAAATCTACATTGTTATTATTGCATTTCTGGTCCTGGTGGTGTAATGGTTAGTGTTTAAAAATCTGTGTGTGATAGCCCAGGTTCGAATCCCGGTGGATCACATATATGCTTTCATTAATTTCATTGGAGGTGTTTGGTGTTCGATGTTTATTATAGGGGATATTGTTAGAAAACAAAATCTCAATAATAACCCCCAAAAACGGTTAAGGCAGCCCTCCTCGCTTTTTTACTCTTTCTCTCCCTCTCTCTTTGGCTTGTATCCATTCGGACCCATTCAGCCTACTGTTTTAAGACGTTTGCCCCAGTCCAGGTGTCAATATTTTCCTGGCGAGAGGAAGCGAGCCAGCATATATATATATTTGTTTTGAAAGCAAGCTAAATTTTTACATTTTTCGATGGAAAAATGTCTCCGGCGAAGCCGAATTTCTCCATACAATGCTAGCTCGCTATCGCTCGCCAGGAAGAAATCGACACTTGGATGGGGATAAAAGTCTTAAAACAGTTGGCTGAATGGGGCCGAATGGATACAAGCCAGGGAAAGAGAGAAAAGGAGAGAAAGATAAAAAAGCCGGTGACCCTCCTTAAGGGGAGGTATTTAGTTTGTTCCCTAGACCTCCATCAAGCTTAAAATTACACCCCCTTGAGTCCCTTTCAAGATAAATTTGTACATTTTTCGGTAGAAAAATTTCCCGGCCAAAGGCCGGTTCCTCTTATATTACAGGCTCGCTATCGCTCGCCAGGATAAAATCGACACCTGAATTGCACGAAAGGTCTTAATATGGGGTGAAAGTTCTTAAAATCGCTAAACTAATGGGGAAAACGTTTTATAATATCAAAAGCAATGGGGCTAAACATGAGGGAGAAAGGGGTCAAGAAAAAAATCCCTCAAGTGGAGATCTCCCCTTAAAGCATACTGTAACTAAAGAGAAGTACCGCAGAATCTATACATGTAAAGTTTTTCAATGTTCATGGCGACTGAATAGCCGCAATGAATGAAGGGAGGGGCTGACATACCTGAGCCATGGCAACACTCAATATACCTGACACGCTGACATTGACTGCTGACGACTATACACCTCACATGACACGCTCTCTCTCGCTCTCTCTCTCTCTCTCTCTCTCTCACACACTCACTCTCTCTCTCTCTCTCTCTCTCAGGTATCTTCATATATTCTTGTTTTGACTTTGCTCTCCTTTTGTTTCTTTATTATCCTCTCGGTCCCTCCCCCCCCCCCCCCCTCCTCTCTCTCGCTCTCTCTCTCTCTCTCTCGCTCTCTCTAAGAAGGGGGGGGGGTTTCAATGATTTATTTGTAATGCTTTTGTGTTTATATGCATGTTAAATAGGAGTAGGGTAAAGGACTGTATAATCACCTTTGTCCTTTTTAGCCAATGTACAGTGTATGTAATGTTATGTATTTATGCTATCTCGATAAAAAATCAAAATCAAATCAAATCTTTCTGACTCTCTTTCACTCTCTCACTCACTCACTCACTCACTCTCACGGAAGACTGACTGGAAAGTGGCGTGTTCAGGGATACCTTTCATCGACAGGAGTTCCGCGTAAAGTCGGTGCAAAATTTAGATGCAGATCCAGCTGTCATGCGGTGGTTTAGGTCGGTCGGGTACGGTCGGTCGGTCGGGTACGGTCGGTCGGGTACGGAAGGGGGTGGGGGGGGGGGAGGTAGGTACGATTGTTGTTGGTTGGTTGGGGAGGTACTTAGGTAGGTTGGTTGGTTGGTTGGTTAGTTAGCTGGTTTGGGAGGTAGGTAGGTAGGTTGGTTGGTTGTTTAGGGGGTTGAGATGGGTAAGTATACAGCAGGTTGGTTGGGGGATAAGGTGGAAAGGATAGTTGCTTGGCTGAGAGACTATAGTTGAATAGTCTGTTGGTCAGAGATTCGGTAGATCTTGAGATACTTGGGAAACCGAAGCCGGTTCAGCGTTTTCGCTCACAAACAAACACACCTTGAATAAAAAAAAAACCACACACACACACACACAGAGAGCGATAGAGAGAGAGAGAGAGCCCCCCCCCCCCAACGCTAAAACTAAAAACCCACATACACGCACAGCTCGAATAAATACATCCATCCAAAACGCTCCCACTTCCTCATTTCCCAGTGCCTCTTCAAGCAGGATATAAGCGAGTCCGGTAAAACACAATCCCGCCCGGTAAGATTGATTCCCAGGATGGGTTTGGCAGTTTGGAATGGGAAACTCTGCTTGAGGGACGAGTCATACGATAGTTTTTTGTTTTTGTTTTTTTCCCCCGGTGCCTTTTGATCGGTATTTTTATTTCTGGCAACATTCCGGGTACGGTAGTCTTATTTGCATGAAGGTAGATTATTACTATAGGCAAGTTGATGGAAGGTAGATTATTACTATAGGCAAGTTGATGGAAGGTAGATTATTACTATAGGCAAGTTGATGGAAGGTAGATTATTACTATAGGCAAGTTGATGGAAGGTAGATTATTACTATAGGCAAGTTGATGGAAGGTAGATTATTACTATAGGCAAGTTGATGGAAGGTAGATTGTAATATTTTGACTGAAAGGATGTTTGTACGCTGGTATCGGCTACTAGATTTATCAATCAATCTACAGTATTTATCTATCTATCTATCTAATCAATAAATAAATAAATAAATAAATAAATCAGTAGTCAGTCAGTCTGTCTGTCTCTCTGTCTGTGTCTATCTATCTATCTACCGTATCTATCTATCTATCTATCTAGCTCGTACACATTATGAAATTAATCAATAAAGATTTAATTATTTGAAATGGCCTACCAAAATATTCAGTAGGGTACCCTGATATCCCATTATCAAATATGGAGTTAACCAAATAGCCGACTGTAAATTATACAGTATATATATTACAATATTGTATTGATACTCTCTCTCTCTCTCTCTCTGTGAGTGTTTATCTATCAGTATATTTACTTTCAATCATCCTCTCTCTCTCTCTTGCTCTTTGAAGTAGAGAAGTGTGAAGTCAGTGTCTGCCTAATCTTTTATATCTGACGCGTGGCTTTAACATTCAGACACAAATATTGTCTGCGAAAATAATGCTAAAATGAAAGTAAACACTAAATAAAGACTTATATGCATGACTTAACCCCTGGAGAATTGTGACGCGTTTTAACGGTTTAATTTGGTTATCAGTAGACGATTGTACTCGGCTTAACCCCTTCATCACCATTACGTAATGTTCATCATATTCTGGTTACCATTAGACGATTTCCTTTAGTTTATAATCTACTTATACGACTCAAATGGCTAGGTACGATCTCAATAAACCCTCTTACTAACATAGGTCCTTCTTAAGCTGCATAAAATTATACCCTCCTCCTACACCACTACCCCTATTCAATGTACCGTCCCCGACTATGCCCCCCATCAAATCCTACTCCTCCGTCACCCCTACCCCAATCCCCACCATCACCCCACCCTCCTAACTCACCCCCTACACTGGTCCACTATACCGTACCCCTACCCCTTTCCACCTCACCCATCCACCCGCCCACAATCCTCCCCCACGCCCACGCTCGGCCCTTATGAAGTTTACTGAACACTTGAGGCCCAATATTTTTACAGTGGTGGGGTAAAATAATGAGAGTGGAGGAGGGCCTGGACCGGCAGCAATATGGCCGAAGACTCCACCACACAACAGGGGGGACTATTGGCTCTTTAAGGGGGGTCACAGGCTTTTTGTTTTATATTTCTCTCCTTTTCTCTCTTTCCCTGGCTTGTATCCATTCGTCCCCATTCAGCCAACCATTTTAAGATGTTTATCCCCATCCAGGTGTCGATTTCTTGCTGGCGAGCTATAGCGAGCCAGCATTCCATGGAGAAATCCGGCTTCGCCAGAAACATTTTCTATCGAAAAATGTACAAATTTAGCTTGCTGTCAAAATAAAAAAATATATATATGCTGGCTCGCTATTGCTCGCCAGGAAAATATTGACACCTGGATGGGGGTAAACGTCTTAAAACTGTCGGCTGACTGGGGCCGAATGGATACAAGCCAAAGAGAGAGGGAGAGAAAGAGAGAAAAAAAAAAGCGAGGTGGGCTGGGATAAATAATGAGAGGGGAGGTCCTGACCGGGAGCAATATGGCCGAAGACTCCACCACACAACAGGGGGGACTATTGGTTTCTTAAAGTGACACTAGGAAAATGGATGACTTTTGTATGTGCGAGAATATTGAATGGTTTTAGTAAATATAGACTATATGTATATGGAAACACGGAAATATATTTAAATTGAATATATACCGGTATATACAGTATATACTATTTCTTGACATTATATATATATATATATATATATATATATATATATATATATATATATATATATACTGTATATATATACTGTATATTTAGGCACATTAAGGCAATATAAAATAAAATCATTCAATATTCAAATAGATATCCAAATATATTTTATACTTGTGTACGTCAGTTACAAACTAATTATAATATAGAATACCGGTTCTAAAACAAAGCAATGCCACATACGAATAAAGAGAGCAATATATAGATATAACTATTCCCCGAAAAACTAAATTGGAGCGGGAGGACATTTAAAAACTTTTTATTATTTCTTTGCACTTAAACTTTGTATCGGGGCTGGTTGGCGTATTGGTTAGCGAGAGTCATAAGTCCGATATCCAAAATCTATCGGCCCCTGTTTACGCTGTTTACTTTTATTTATTTCTGCCCGTTTTCTTTGCTCTTATACCGTTTTCTTTGTTCTTATTCCGTTTTCTTTTGTTTTCACTTTTGCCTGTTTTCTTTGCTCCCTCGTTCCCCTTCTCTTGCTCGGTTCTCCTGTCTTGTTTTATTGTCCTTTCTATTGGCTTTCCTTTCTTTCTTTTCTCGTTTTCCTTTATCTGCTTTTACTGTCCTGCTCTCTCTTCCTTTCACTTGTTGTCTTCCTCTTTGCTTTTACATATTTCTTCTTCTTCTTTTTTGTTGGTACCATTCTCTTATTCCAGATTTTTCCCTTTCCTTCCTGTATCATATTTACTCTTTCTTAGAGTTCTCATTCTTTGTTTTATCTTCATTAGTGTATTGCAGTTTACGTTTTTCTCCCTTTCTTAACATATTTTGTCTATTCCCTTTTTTCCATTTCTTCATTCTCCTCTAGCTATATATTTGTCTTTCTTGTTTATCCTCTTTGTTTACATATACTGTATACCTGTTTTATATTAGTTATATCCATCTGCCTTTCTCTGTGTTTACATTTATCTACCATCTTTTACATTTATCCCTGTTTCGTTTATTTACATGTATCCATCTTTCTGTTATTACATTTACTCACCTTTTTATCATCTTTCTGTATTTACATTCATCCACCTCTTTCTCTCTTTTATACATTTATCCACCTCTTTCTCTATTTTCTTCCGTGTTTTCCATTCCCTCTCGTTGTATACATATTATTTATCTTCCTGTCTCCTACTTCTCTCTTCCTCTTCATTGGCGTTTCCTATTGTCCCCTCACGTCCTTCATCCATTCCTTATTCTCCCCTTCATCTATATATCAGTCTTACTTTATTGTTTTATTTCTGGTTTTCTCAATTCATCGCTTTTATTTCCCCTTTCCTCGCTTCATCTTTCGATTCTCTTTTTCCAATTTCGATCTCTATCTCCTCTGCCTCCCGTGCATCTCAAATTCTATGCATTTATTCATTCACAATTATATTATTTTCTTGTTTCCACTATTTTTCTTTACTTTTCCAATTCTCCTTGCTCCTCTTTTCCTTTCTCACCACTTTCCTCCTCCGCCTCTTCCCCTCTTTCTCCATGTCTTCATTTCCTTTTTTCGCCCTTCCTCTCCCCTGCCTCCTCCTACTCTCTCTCTCTCTCTCTCTCTCTCTCTCTCTCTCTCTCTCTCTCTCTCTCTCTCTGTGAGTTTGTGTGTGTGTATCAGTCTATTTACTTTTAATCATCCTTTCTCTCTCTCTCCAGTTTGGATTTATTCCCTCCAATTTCCCTCGCTGATTTAGATACATTGGATTTTTTCATACGTTGACCAATGTTTCCTTTAGTTTATTTTAGTTTTATTCTTATTATTATTATTGTAACTGTTATTTCGGAAGTGTCCAATATATTGCTTTATGTTTATTTATTATGTATAATTATTGTTATTTGTCGATACACAATAACCTAGTCTAGTAAAAAAATACTGTATGATCTAATTGAGTTTTTTCTGTATAATGTAATACATTTTATGAGTGATCTTTTTCTGATATAGGGTTAATGTTATGGTTTTGTTTATTCCATCACATATTTTCGTGACATACTAATTTTGTGTATCATATTCTCCAAGGTTTACAAATATATGTTATACGTAATTGGCTTCAACAACTTAATATCGGAGAGTGCGTACCGAAATACTGGTTCCATGATTTCCAATATCCTTGCCCGCCCTCTCTCGAACCTGTCGACTAATTATCCGTGGCTCAGTCAATACTTTCATCCATCACTTGTTTATTTTGCATCCAATCAACTTACACGCATCTAATATCTGTAAACCAGTCAATACTTTCATCCATCAGTTGTTTATTTTGCATCCAATCAACTTACACGCATCCAATATCCCGTAAACCAGACAATACTTTCATCCATCACTTGTTTATTTTGCATCCAATCAACTTACACGCATCCAATATATATAGACCAATCATTACTTTCATCCATTAGTTGTTTAGTTTGCATCCAATCAACTTACACGCATCCAGTATCTGTAGACTAGTCAATACTTTCATCAATCAGTTGTTTATTTTGCATCCAATCAACTTACATGCATCCAATATCCCATGGACCAGTCAATTCTTTCATCCATCACTTGTTTATTCAGCATCTAATCAACTTTCACCCATTAGTTGTTTATTCACTACGGTATCTAATCAACTTGCATCCATCAATTGTGTATTCAGCATACAATCAACGTTCATTCATCCAATTTCCGTGAACCAATCAATCAATCCTTTTATTCATTCATGGTTTATTCACCAATAAGTCTAGTGTCTGAACCAATGCCGTATATCAAATTTGTCATTCATCCATGGTTTTAATCATCATTAATTCAGTTTAATTCAACCATTCAACGATTTAATAAAAACCAATGCATGCAATGCATCCATTGTTTCATTCATCCATTTAATAACAATCAACAAATGCATTCATCCATTCACTCACCCATCCATCCAACAGTCAACCAGTCAAACAATCAAGACAGTCCACTCCTTAAAAAGTCCCATCCACCAAGCCACTATACCCTGTTGCAAATAGGTAGGCCAGAAATCGTGAACCCTAACCTATGTCACTCAAAAAGGGCTAGAGCAAATGGGCTGTACATTTTCACACCTATTCCCTGGCTGACCTTTCCCAAATTATAGAAATATTAGGTCGATTACTCAAGTAGTTTGTGAGTTTTAGAGGTTAATGTTCAAAGATGTTGGCGTACTTATTTGAAACAAGGAATAACCAACTCATCCCGTCCAAATTCGGTTAAAATTCAAGAGTTTTGGCCTCCTTATTTGGAACAAAATATAACCAATTAATTCCGTCCAAATTCATCCTAAGACTTTAACACCGAGTTAAAATTCGTGAGTCCAAGCATTTTGACCCCAATGTCCCTTGAATTTGGCTCTGTCACTCTTTTGGCTTTGGGGGAGACACTCGTTACAGACAACCTGCCTTTTGTCTCCTTCATACACATAGAAAAAAAGGTCCTATATTGGTCCTTGCATTCATCATCCAGCTGGTCATCAAATTATACAGTCCTGCCCGAGCTTTCTCCCTCTCTATCTATCTATCTATTTACTCAGGCCCAATCCCCACTTTTCCTATTTTTTTTTTCCCTCTGTTTTCCCTTCTTTGTTTTTTTCTTTTTTGGGGTTTTGGGGGGTGGCCGACTCAAGACAGAGCAAGAACAGGGAAAACACAAAATAACGAACACACACAGACAAAACACAAATTCACACACATCTCTCCCTTTCTAGGCTAGCTATAAGATTTTGTGACCTACTGTGAGGGCGGGACGAGCGACGAATTGACCGAACGGTAGAAATTGTCGTATGAGTTGAATGAATGGACAATATGAAATGGAAGAAATTACCTAATGGGGCTAAACATGAGGAAGAAGGGGGGTCAGAAGAAAAAAAACATCCACCTTAAGACGGGTAAAAAAAAAAGCGAGACGAAACCGACTATATACAGAGGCAAACAAAGAGCACGGTAGGGCAAATGAGGGAGACAAAATTGGAGCATATACGATAAGATGAAAGGGATGATGGAGAGAAGAAAGAGTAGATAGGGGAACTCACAAAATTATAAAGTGGGGTGAAAAAGTGGGACAAGAGGTAGGAGAAAAGACTGGGGCATAATCGACGAAAGAGGGACGAGAAGGGCGAGATAAAAGGGATGACAAGAGGGGCGGAGGGGGTTGATAGGGGAATGAGGAGGGGGTCGTTCAAAGCCCCCCCACCCCCATACAGGAGAGATCATCCAGATTACGTAGGTCGAGGCCCCTTCAGGTTTAATACAAAAAAATCCATTAGCTCCTCAAACTCTGTAGAAGAACTCATTTGAAAATTCGATAACATTTAAGCATTTGGAAAACTAAATCACTATATAATAGGTCAGACTGAAAGGGATTAATCTTATGCTCTGATGAGGGTTAAGTTCTTGATTGGATATATATATATATATATAGCTGACAGGGCTAGGATTCGAACCATATAGGCAGGAGGTCCGGTCACCTACAACTGTGACATAGTGTGCCTAACCTTAAACAATTGTATTCAGATATACAGTAGTAACAAAAAAGAAAAGAATATATATACATATATACAGTATATATATATATATATATATATATATATATATATATATATATATATATATATATATATATATATATATCTTTTCTTTTTTGTTACTATATCTAAATACAATTGTTTAAGGTTAATCACAATATGTCACAGTTGTTTAGTTTTAGTCGTGGTGGCCGATAAAGAGGTTCCAAATATAGACCACAGTCGTATTAGACACAGTTAAGGGGGTAGGGTTAATTTATTAGTTTATTTATTTATTAATATATTGTTGTTTTTGTTTCCTCCCTAGGCCTCCATCAACCTCAATAAATATTCATCAAGATCTTCAAGTCTTGGCAAAAGGCCGGTTCCTGCAAAATTACAGGCTCACTATCGCTTGCCAGGAAAAAATCGACACCTAAATGGCACGAATGGTCTTGATATTGATACAGAAATGGGACGAAAGGTCATATAATCGACAAACTAACGGGGCGAATGTCGAAAAATCTCAAAGCTATTGAGGCTAAACAGGAAGAAGGGGGTCCAGAAAAAACAACTACTTCCCCCTTCAGGTCCAGCCGAGTTACCGGCGCATCACAGCATATAGATAACCTTGCAACAACAACAACAACAACAACCACATAGTTTAGACTTTAGCTTGCAACATCGATCACGCCACTATTCATTTTTATTTTTCTTATTTCGTTTTATTTTTTATTATTTTGTTTTTGCCTTTTTTTCGCTATCACTGTCGGAACTGTTCGTGACTCTGGTTGATTACAATATGTATTATCTTCTTTTTGGCCTGCATGGTAAGCCCTCTGATGACCTTTAGCTGTTTTTAATGTTTTTTTTTTTTTTTTTTTTGTTATCTGTACTCATATTCGGAGGCATATATATATATATATATATATATATATATATATATATATATATATTGTTTTTTCTATATTCCAACTACTCCCTCTCGGGCATAGGCTGATAGCCTTTACACTCTACCACTGAACACGGTGAGGCCCGTGAGGTCTTATTCCAGTCTAGGGAGTGAGACATGCGAAGCTTCACGGCTCAAAGCAACTCCATCTCTGAAGCTGCTCCACCTCTGTGCTTCACAGTCTCATCCCCCAGCCTCGGACCCTCACTCTCAGAATATAGCTTTAATTGACACGGTATTTATGATCACGACTGTACATTGCTGCTATGATTGATACGAGAGAGAGAGAGAGAGAGAGAGAGAGAGAGCCGTGGGAGTGAGAAAGTGAGACAGGAAAATGAATGAAGGCTATAAAAAAGGAAGTCATGCATCCAGAAGTGAAAGGAGTGAAGCAAGACAGATGAAACGGACTGGATTGCGCATATATATATATATATATATATATATATATATATATATATATATATATATAATACCAAGTGGGAAGTGGATAGATTGGGTGCAAGGTAAACACAGGGAAGAGATTGAATTCTTGATCGACTTTAAACACCTTTCTGTATATCACTTCCGCCCAAAACTATATATATATATATATATTAAATAAGAGAGAGAGAGAGAGAGAGAGAGTGAGAGTGAGTGAGTGAGTGAAATAACG
Source organism: Paralithodes platypus (assembly GCA_032716605.1). NCBI lineage: Eukaryota > Metazoa > Arthropoda > Malacostraca > Decapoda > Lithodidae > Paralithodes > Paralithodes platypus. The sequence continues at coordinate 27,785,522 of CM064499.1, forward strand.
AAAAATAGAGTGAAATAACGAAGAATAGAGTGAAACCTACACGTGCTATGGCCATCAGACCAGACCAGATGGCTGGAGTAAAGTGGGAAAGAAGGAGACGACATAGTTTATAAGTCCCATTTCTGAATCATTAAAGGTCAGGATGGGGTTCTGGAGGTGATGGCTGGGGTTCCCGGGCCTCGTAATAAACATATGTACAATCGGGAGCTTCAAGGGGATTAGTATTTTATTAATTATTATCATATTCATTATTATTATTATCATTATTATTATTATTATTATTATTATAATAATATATATATTTGGGGGGGGGGGATTTCCTAGACCTCCTAGACCTCTATCAAGCTTTCGAAAATACACCCTAGACCCCCCTTCAAGATAAATTTGTACATTTTTCGGTAGATAAATTTCCAGGCTGACGGCTGGTTCCTCCTAAATTGCAGGTTGGCTGTCGCTCGCCAGGAAAATATCGAGACCTAAAGGGCCCAAAAGGTAATATTTACAAGATGAGGGGAAAGGTCTTAATATCGCCAAACCAATAGGGCGAACGTCTTAACATCTCAAAAGTAATGGGGATAAACATGAGGGAGAAGGGGTTCCATAAATACCTCCCTTGTAATTTTCCGATACTCCTGTGTTTATCTTCTCAGACTTCACTCTCTTCTTGCCATCAGCCGCTTCTCTCTCGAGTTCATTTTCTCTTTGTTCCAGCCATTATTTGTTTTTCGTGTTTTTTTCTTCCCCTTTTGTTTTTCTTCTTCACTGCTTCTCCTCCTCCTTCTCTTCCTCCTCCTCCTCCTCCTGCGCCCAGCAGGCAAATATAAGCCAAAATGGTGGAATAATGAAATAAAAAACATCCTCTTAGTAAAAAAGCAGGCATACCAAAAATATAAGGCAACTCAGAATAATAGCGATAAATTAGAACACGATAGACTGCGTCGAACAACCAAAAATCTCATCAAAGGAAGTAAGAAGAATCTGGAACTTCATATTGCCAGCTCCAGCAAGTCCAATCCGAAAGAATTTTACAGCTATATAAGAAACAGAAAAACGGTAACTTCAACAATAGGCCCACTTGTTGCGGAAAATGGAGATCATACAGATAACAAAGTACAAATGGCGAATATCCTAAATAACTATTTTGCATCAGTTTTCACGTCGGAAGATACTACCGGTAACCGACCTACCCCTACGAATCAATCAAATGGCACTGAGCTCGAAAACTTTACGATTTATGAAGACGATATCCTGTTCGCAATCAACAATTTGAAAGTTAATAAAACCCCAGGCCCTGATAAAATATCCCCAAGGATCCTAAAAGAAGCAAAACACGAATTATTAAACCCACTCGCAAATCTGTTCAACAAATCATTGAATGTTGGGATAGTTCCAAACGAATGTAAACTAGCTAACGTGACACCCATATACAAAAAAGGAAATAAGTCCTCTCCCGGCAATTATCGACCAATTAGCTTAACATCGGTAACGGGCAAATTAATGGAAACCATTATAAGGGACAAAATAGTAAAACATTTGGAAGAAAATAATTTAATAAAAGATTCTCAGCACGGTTTTAGAAATAAACGTTCATGCTTAACAAACTTACTCGACTTCTTCAATGATGTTTACAAATCATATGATAAGGATAGAGCAGTTGATATAATATATCTCGATTTTCAGAAAGCTTTCGATACCGTACCCCACAAGAGACTAATTGACAAAATAAAAGCTCATGGCATAACAGGAAAAACTCTGAAATGGCTCGAAAATTGGCTCTCAGACCGTAAACAACGAGTTGTAATAAATGGTGAAGAATCAGATTGGTGCAAAGTAAATAGTGGCATTCCCCAGGGTTCGGTATTAGGTCCTATTCTTTTTATAATTTACATACACCGAAGGAATAGAATGCAAAATTTCGAAATTTGCTGACGATACAAAAATTACTAATAAAGTAACCTCAACAGTACATTGGCAAAAACTACAAGGTGACCTAGACACTTTAGAAAACTGGGCAGAAAAATGGCAAATGAAATTCAACATAGAAAAATGCAAAGTATTACACATCGGTAGTAACAACGCTAAAAAAGATTACTCAATGAACAACATTCAACTATCAAATACAAATAATGAAAAGGATCTGGGAGTTATAATATCAAGTGACCTGAAGCCGAGTAAACAGTGTACAGAGGTAATAAAAACTGCTAATAAATTGGTGGGTTTCATCGGCAGAACATTCAAATTCAAATCAGAAAAAATCATACTTACTCTATTCAACTCATTGGTGCGTCCCCATCTCGAATCCTGCGTGCAATTCTGGTCACCGTACTACCGAAAGGACATAAATAAACTTGAAAGGGTGCAACGCAGAGTCACTAAAATGATACCTAGATTGCGTAATAAACCGTACGAAGAGCGCTTAAAAGAACTAAATTTGTTTAGCTTAACAAAGCGCAGAATGAGAGGTGACCTAATAGAGGTGTTCAAAATCTTCAAGGGATTCAGCAACCTAAATGTAAGCGAATTATTTACGATCAATCAAGCAAACACGAGAAACAATGGTTATAAGATTATAGGCAAGCGTTTTCATTCTCACGAGGCGAAGCATTTCTTCTTCAACCGCGTTGTGAATAATTGGAACAGACTACCCTCGAACATTGTAAACTGTAATACTGTCGAAACATTTAAGAACCATCTGGATAAACACATGGCAAATAACCCCCGATTAACACAGTTCTTTCAGAATAACGCGCAACGAATGTCAACGCATACCGCAATGTATATTGATTTTCATACATCTGTTCCCTTTCAGAATTGTAGTAAATACCTGTAGAGTTAGCTTAGATTACAAATCAACTTCTTTTTTCTCCCTGTCCTGTCCGAATTTCCGTGTCAGTTTTTCAATACTGCATGGTATTTTTCCTATCTGTTTCCATGCCAGCATTAGCTGGAGGGAGTGGTGGGTGGGGAGGAGCCTTCTTCTTTGCTATCCTTTTCTCTACCTCGTAGTCAGTAGATTAGTAGTTTTAGATATCCAAACTGCCCCGTAAGGACCAATAGGTCTGTTGCAGTTTGTTCTCCTTTGTATTCCTTTGTATTCCTTCTCCTCCTCCTCCCAATTAACAGTTTCTTTCAGAATAACGCGCAACGTCGTCGTCGTCGTCCTCCTCCACCCAATTAACAGTTTCTTTCAGAATAACGCGCAACGAAGTGTCAATGCATGCCGAAATGTATATTGATATGCATACATCTGTTCCCTTTCAGAATTGTAGTAATAGAGTTAGCTTAGATTACAAATCAACTTCTTTTTCTCCCTGTCCTATCCGAATTTCCGTGCCAGTGTTTCAATACTACATGGTATTTATCCAATCTGTTTCCATGCCAGCATTAGCTGGGGGGGAGTGGTGGGTGGGGAGGAGCCTTCTTCGTTGCTATCCTTTGTTCTACCTCGTAGTCAGTAGATTAGTAGTTTTAGATATCCAAACTGCCCCGTAAGGACCAATTGGTCTGTTGCAGTTTGTTCTCCTTTGTATTCCTCCTCCTCCTCCTCCTCCATCTCCACCTCCTCCTCCTCCTCCTTTCGCCCTCGCCCTTCCAATTTTCCAGTCAATCTTCTACTTTCTCTTCTTTTATCCCCTCTTGCCTCTCCTCTGTTCGTCCACCTTTCGACCCGTTTCTTTCAGTTCCCTTATTTCTTCCATTTCTTCTGCTTCTCCCCTACGCCCTCTTCTCTTTCATCTTCCTCCCCTTGTTTCTTTTTTCTCCTCTTTCTTCGTCTTCTTCTTGTCACGTCTTCTTTTCTCCCACTTCGCCGGCAGCCACTTCTCGACCCCTCCCCCCTCCTCCTCGCCTAAGCAAATACGAAATACTCAACACGGTCAATTCCAACACTCCTTTTCCGCCTTCATATTATTGTTATAAGACTTCCTCCTTCCTTCTTTATTGCCATTGCCTACGTCCCCTTTTTATCAGTGTTTTAGTTCTTCGCGTTTATTATATCATAATCTCTTCGTAAACTACACCTTGTACTGTATATTATTTCCCCTTTCCATAACCGATAGATCAGTGTTAATTATATGTTTTATGGTTGTATTTCTTGTTTTCCACTTCCCATATACCTTTTAATTCGTGTTTAGAATATATATTTTTTCTTGAAACTACCTCTAATAATTAATTTTCACTTACATTATTCCTTTCTTCAGTGTTACTTAGTTGCGTGTTCTTATAATTGATCAGAGTTCCTTTTCCTTTTTTTGTTCACTTTTATCAGTGTTAAATTCTGTCTGGGTCTTATTACTATTATTCTGGACTTCCCCTTCCCTTGTAAAGTCGTCCAAATAAGTGATGTTGCAGCACCAAGTATAAATTTCGATCAATAATTGGTATCAGCACTATCTAAGCATTAATTTATCGTTTCGAGTGAGATAAGCAAACATAATCCTATCTTTACACACCCTATTCAACATCTGACAGACTTTAATACAGCATAAAGCGAGCAAAACGTAATGACAGCGGCGACTCGACTTCTCTGGCCAACTGTACTTCTCCACTTTCCATATCACCCTTTTTATCGGTGCTAAAGCCGGAGTCACACGAGCCCTTTTACGAGCAATTATGATCTAGAAGCTTTAAAAAATACACTTTATCAGAATTCGGCTGCCTAACATAATCTACCTTCAGTCTAGTTTCTGATACCAGTGCAAACATGTCCTGAAATAATATGAGAACAAACTTGCTCATGGAAAATTGACGGAAAAAGCGCTCGTGTGACAGCGGCTTTAATACAATCTCCATAATGCATACGCCGCTCAGCCTTTTTCTGTCCTTGAGAATTTCTCGTGTGTTGCGTTATTATTATTATTATTATTATTATCATCTCCAGTACTTGTCTCCAGCCTCTTCCTTGTGGTCTCCGTCAAAGGAAGGATGTGGAGATGATATTACCCTCGAAAAGTATGTCTGTAGCTAGATTTGTAAGCAGGATTTCTTAGCAACTTTATATTATTTTGTATTTTTTTCAATTGGTTTGTTACTGTATATATCGTTTTTTATTTTTTTATTTATATGACTTTCAATTATGTAA
>CM064499.1:27795701-27838876 GCA_032716605.1 Paralithodes platypus
GTGAACAAGTAGCTTAGATGCAAACTGTTTGAGTGCGTTGTAGTGGTGGGTTGAAAGTGCAGGTATGCTAAGGGTGGTGAGAGCTTCCTCGTACCCTGGATATGTGCCACCCAGGATGATCCTGCATGCCCTCCTCTGAACTCTCTCCATTTTTTGTTTTTTTGTTTTTTTTTCTATGTGATTGAGGGAGGCAAAAGGCATAACTGCCTATAGCGAGTGCCTCCCCCATAGTTGAAAGAGTGACAGGGCCAAAATCAAGGGACGTTCGAGCCAAAATGCCTGGACACACGGAGTTTGAAGCAATTTAAGTCATAGGAAGAGGGAAAGACTGATTCTGGGAGAGAGTTCCAGAGCTCAGATGTTGAGTAGAAGAAAGTTTGAGAGTAACGTTTCACTCTTGGGTTGGAGAGTTGCACAGAGTAGGGGTGGGATTGAGTTGCAAGACGGGTACCACGTGCCCTACGTAAAGGAGGTGGTATGCACTGGGATAGCTCTGAGGAACACTGATTATTATAGTAGCGATAGAATAGCGAGAGAGATGCAACATTGCGGCGGAGAGAGAGAGATTGCAGAGAGTTGGTGAGTGGACGGGAGTTAATGATACGAAAGGCCTTCCTTTCAACTTTGTCTAGGAGAGCGGTGTGAGAGGAACCTCCCCACACATGTGAACAATACTCAATACAAGGGCGCACTATGCCCCTGTACAGAGCAAGAAGCTGTGCAGGGGAAAAGAACCCCCTAAGGCGGTTGAGCACACCCAGCTTCTGGGAGGCTGCCTTAGCAAGACTGGTAATATGGTCCTTCCAAATGAGAGCAGAAGAAAAAGAGACACCAAGAATATTGAGAGAAGATGAAGGGTTGATTTTTGTATTGTTGAAGAATAAGGGATAGTCCGCTGGGAGATCCTGACGGGTAGATAGATGGAGAAATTGGGTTTTGGAAGCATTAAAGTTAACAAGGTTTTCTCTGCCCCAATTGGAAATAGTATTTAGATCAGAATTTAAGAGTTCTATGGCTTCATTACGTTTGTCGTTGAGGGATTGCTGGCTGGGGCGTTCTGAAAAACTAATGGAGTAGTGTAAGGTTGAGTCGTCTGCGTATGAATGGATGGGAATTAAGGTACAGTTAAGGAGATCATTTATAAAAATTAGAAAGAGAATAGGAGATAGGACAGAGCCCTGAGGAACACCGGAGTTTATAGGGTGAGGAAGTGAACAATGGCCGTCCACAACCGCAGCTATGGAACGGCCGGAAAGGAAATTAGAGACAAAGGCACCGATGGAGGGATAGAAACCGAAGGAGGGTAGTTTAGAAATTAAAGATTTATGCCAGACTCTATCGAAGGCTTTCGATATGTCTAGTGCAATAGAAAAAGTCTCACCGAAGTCCCGAAAGGAGGATGACCAAGAGTTAGTAAGATATGAAAGAATATCACCAGTAGAGCGCCCTTAAGGAAGCCATACTGGCGATCTGAGAGCAGATTATGAGAAGAGAAATGCTTAAGAAATTTGGAAGCAAGAATAGTTTCAAAAACTTTAGAAAGACAAGAGATAAGAGCAATTGGACGATAGTTGGAGGGTTGAGAGCGGTCACCCTTCTTTGGGACAGGTTGAATGTGAGCAAACTTCCAGCATGAAGGGAAGACGTTAGAGGATAGACAGAGACGAAAGAGTTTGCCTAGGCAGGGAGTCAGCACGGAAGCACAGTTTTTGAGAACAACAGGAGGAACACCGTCCGGACCGTACGCCTTATTAGTGTTAAGCCCAGAGAGGGTAGAAAGTACATCTTTAGAAGAGATTAGGATATTAGGCATAAGTAAGAGAGAGGAGGGCGGAGAGGGAGGAATAGCACCGGAATCATCCAAGGTGGAGTTTCTAGCAAAAGTTTGAGCGAAGAGTTTAGCTTTGTCAGAGGAAGAAGTGATGGTTGTGCCATCAGAGTGGGAAAGGGGAGGGAAAGACGAGGAAGAGAAATTGTTGGAGAGATTTTTGGCTAGATGCCAGAAAGCTTGGGAAGAGCTAGAGTTGGATAGTTCAGTGCATTTATTATTGATGAAAGAGTATTTGGCAAGTCGAAGAACAGATTTGGCTTGATTCCGGGCAGAAACATATGAAGAATGAGAGTCTTGAGTGTTAAGGCGTCGGTACCGTTTGAATGCTTCCTCCTTATTGCGGACAGCAGTAGAACAGGCGTGAGTAAACCAAGATTTTTTAGCATTAGTCTGAGAGAAAGAGAATGGAATGTATGCTTCCATGCCCGATAGGATTACCTCGGTAATGCGTTCAGCACTCTCCGAGGGTCCTCGGCCATGGAAGCAGAAATCATTCCATGGGAAATCAAAGAAGTACTGCCGAAGAGCCTCCCAGTCGGCAACGCCAAAGTGCCACAAGCGCCGCCGGCTAGGAGGATCGGGTGGCTGTACTGAGAGATAGGACAGGTGACAGAGATAAGTTTATGGTCGGAGGAGCCCAAAGGAGAGAAAAGATCGACAGTATAAGAAGAAGGGTTAGAAGTTAGAAACAGGTCAAGAATGTTGGGCCGATCTCCGATGCGATCCGGGATACGGGTGGGTTGCGGAACTAACTGCTCTAGGTCATTTAGGATAGAAAAGACGTAGGCTTGTTCACCAGGTGGATCAGTAGTGTGAGAGGAGAGCCATTGGCGGTGGTGAACGTTGAAATCTCCTAAGATGGAGATTTCTGAGAAAGGAGAAATGGATAGAATGTGTTCCACTGTAGAGTTTAGATAGTCAAAGAATTTAGGAAAGTTGGTAGAGTTAGGGGAAAGATAGACAGCACAGAAATATTTAGTAAGAGAATGACAGGAAAGTTTGAGCCATAAAGTTGAGAATTCAGAGGAGTCGAAATCGGGAACACGAGAGCAAGTGAGTTTGTTGTGCACATATGCACAACATCCGCCTTTGGCTTTGAAACTAGGATAGAGAAAGTAGGAGGATACAGAGAAGGGGTTGCTGGATGTTGCTACAGACACCTGGGTTTCGGTGAGGAAGAGAAGATCAGGTTTGTAGGAGGAGAGATGGTGCTCAACAGAGTGAAAGTTAGAGGAAAGTCCGCGAATGTTGCAGAAATTAATAGAAAGAGTAACAGGCCGAGGTCCAGGTAATTGGTTGACGTTGTTGTGTTAGGGTTAGAGAGGAGGACCAGGCGGGAGAGGCGTAGGTGAGCTTAGGGAGTATAAAGGTGTTATATATACTCTTCAGCTCATTCTCCGGCGCCCCCAGGGATCTCAACCGCCTTAGCATAAATAACTTGTAAGTGGCGGTCCTGACTGTGGTAGTTACATGTTTCTTCCAGTTCAGTTTGTTGTCCACAGTGATTCCGAGGAGTTTGGTGGACTCAACAAGCTGAAGGGGATGAGGACCAATTGTGACAGTGGGTGGAGGAAGGTCGGTAACGGAAGTGTTGATGTGCATGACCACTGTCTTGTCATGATTGATAGTCACATGATTGTCTGTGGTCCAGGCTTGAAGACGGTCGAGGATGTCTTGTAGGGGGTCATAGTTAGGGGAGGTGTTATCGACAGTAATGCCGACTGTCGAGTCGTCCACGTACTTCCAGTGGAATGGGGTGTCCTTTAGGGCATCATCATGTGTGTGTGTGTGTGTGTGTGTGTGTAAAAGGTTGGAGGCGTATTATGAAGCGTTTAACCTTCTTTGGATTACACGGATTACCCTCCGAGCTATGGGCGTATTATGGTTTGTGTGTGTGTGTATGTGTGTGTGTGTGTGTGTGTGTGTGTGTGTGTGTGTGTGTGTGTGTGTGTGTGTTTGTGTGCGGTAGAGGGATTACTATGTGTATATGCGTACGTTGGACGCTTCTAAATTACAGGGATCAGCCTCCGAGTTACGGGCGAAATATGGTGTCAGGACGATCATAATGTTTGTAATAATGTATATTTGTATGTGTTGTAGTATGTGTGTGTGTGTGTGTGTGTGTGTGTGTGTGTGTGTGTGTGTGTGTGTGTGTGTGTGTGTGTGTGTGTGTGTGTTAATCAGGTTAATGTAACTCACACTGAAACAGTTCATATACTGTTTATTTATTAGGGTAAAGTACAGATTTTCCACTGGTTAGCTACCTACAGCAAGTGCCCCAGGCCTGGAGAAGTATGTCCGAGATGGCCCCTATATGGCTCCATCAGGGGTGAGATAATGGAGCATAGAGGGATTGATCCAGTTGAGGCCTTCATCTAATTCGTCTGAAGTTGGTGAAAGGTGGAAGGAAAGCTCAGGTGGTGTAGATTCCCACTCGATGATTTTATACAGTTTCACTTGTACTGCTAGATTGTTAGTCGTGGACAAAGCGATGGTAGCCCCCCAGTTGTGGACGAAGGACAACAACCAGTAATGGACGAAGTTGCCTTTATACAAAGCATTTCTAACCCAAGTTGTTTACAAAGGGGCTAGAAGTACCCGTGGTAGGCAAATTACAGTACTTAGGCCAATCACGGATGCCTTAAATAATACGAATATATTGATGGTGATGTAGCCCGGCGACATTGTAGTTAGTAACTTCATCTGCTATGTCCTGGTGCGTCAATGTTAGGGCAACAAGGGCATAATTGAAGGAAAGTAGAGGTATTATAAAAAGGCCTGTCTAGCCCAGAACATGTCAGTGAAAAATTACTTAGTTTTCTATGGGTATACCTCGTTTTATGTTCAAGTTGGTGGTAGACGCTCGCATTTGCGAGAGCACCAGATGATGGTGACTTGAGGCATTTTAATATGTATTTGAGTTTGCAAGTGTGTTTACTAATACAGTATCTATTTGCTTGCGTATTTGCGTTTGACTATCTGTGCTTGTATAAAATGTGCAAGTGTTTGTGTGTATGCATGCATGTGTTTGTACATGGGAGTGTGTATGCGTATTTTATGTGCATGTGTATGTTCTTAAGTTAATATGCAAGAGTGAGTAAAACTGTGCTTGTGAGTGTGTGTGAGTAGATATCCATGTGTGTGTGTGTAGATATCCGTGTGCGAGTAGATATCCGTGTGTGTGTGAGTACATATCCATGTGTGTGTGTGTGTAGATATCCGTGTGCGAGTAGATATCCGTGTGTGTGTGAGTAGATATCCATGTGTGTGTGTGTAGATATCCGTGTGCGAGTAGATATCCGTGTGTGTGTGAGTAGATATCCATGTGTGTGTGTGTAGATATCCGTGTGCTCAACAGGTGGCGTTGTGTGTGTGTGTAAGTGTGAGAGTCCGAGTGTAGGGGGTGAGACAGTGAAGCACGGGAACGAGGTGGCTTCAGAGATGGGGTCGTTTCGGGCCATGAGTGAGCACCGTGCCTCATGTGAGGGCAAGATGGCAGGTGCTCGTTGTGCTCTACGTGCTTCACATGTCTCACTCCCTAGACTGGAACAAGACCTCACGGGCTTCACTGTTCATTGTAAAGCGGTGAATGTTAAGGCTCTCAGCCTATGCCCGAGAGGAAGTAAGTTGGAATATAGAAAAAAAAAAAAAAAAAAAAAAAAAAAAACAGATATCCGTGTGTGTGTGAGTAGATATCCATGTGTGTGTGTGTAGATATCCGTGTGCGAGTAGATATCCGTGTGTGTGTGTGTGTCAGAATATCCATGTGTGTGTGTGTGTGAGTAGAATATCCATGTGTTACTCAGTTACTTGTTCGTCAAGGGGAATCCATGCAATGCGAGCTAAGCTCATTATTATCGCGCCTCCTTAACGGGGAATGTATTGCATGAAATGCATGTTAAGTGTTTTATGTACTGTTGGAATGGCTGTGGATGTGTGTGTAGTCTGTATTTAGCCAATTGGCGACATCGGAAACGAAGGCTTAGGGTGGATCTGTATGGTACCATTCTCACTATAGACGGTACCGTCTCGCCCGAAGGCTTAGGTAGCCATCAGCTTAGGTGAACCATATGATACCCATCTCGCCTTGTACCATTTTTGCCAACCCCAGATGGGACGTCACAACGTCGTCCACTTATTCCAGGTACCTATTTACAGCTAGGTGAACTGAGGCTAACACATGAAAGGAGACAAGCCCAATTTGTCTCCGCCCGGCCGGGGATTGAACCCCCGACCCCTCGTGTGTGAGACGAGAGCTCTACCTACTAGGCTACTGGCTGTGTGTGTGTGTGTGTGTGTGTGTGTGTGTGTGTGTGTGTGTGTGTGTGTGTGTGTGTGTGTGTGTGAGAGAGAGAGAGAGAGAGAGTATAATACCCGTGTGTGTGAATGTGTGCGTGTGTACGGTCCCGGTGATGCGTGACGACCGTAAGTACCGGGTCCGTTATAGGAGAGTGAGGTGGTCTAGGTCTACCCTGGGGGCTGGATGGCCAGACCTCACACGTGGGGCTGGGGGTTTAAAGGGGGAGCTATATAGGGGCTTGTGGTGGACACCCTTCTCCCTCGTGTCTAGCCCTCTTAGTTCTGATATTTTAAGACGTTCGCCCCATTAGTGTGTCGATTTTATTACCTTTCGCCCCGTTTCTTGATCAATATCAAGAACTTTCGTGCCCTTTACGTGTCGATTTTTTCCTGGCGAGCGATAGCGAGCCTGTAATTTTGGAGGAACCGGCCGTTTCTACCGAAAAATGTATAAACTTACCTCGAAGGGGGATCTTGATAATAATATATTTAGCTTGTTGGAGGTCTAGGGAGGAAACTAAAACAATAATGAATAAATATATATACTAATAAACAACCCCTACCTCCTTAAGGGGAGGTTTTTAGTTGATTCCCTAGACTTCCAACAAGCTTAAGATTACTCCCCCTTGACCACCTTTCAAGATAAATTTGTACATTTTTCGGTAGAAAAATGTCCCGGCCGAAGGCCGGTTCCCCTTAAATCACAGGCTCGCTATCGCTCGCCAGGAAAAACTCGACACCTAAATGGCACGAATGGTCTTAAAATTGACAGAAATGGGGCGAGGGTTCTTAAAATCGCCAAACTAATGGGGCAAGCGTCTTTAAATCTCAAAAGCAATGGGGCTAAACATGAGGGAGAAAGAGGTTCAGAAAAAAATCCTCCAGGTGGAAATCTCCCCTTAAACCCCTTTGGTAATGCCACCTCGCCTCTCTTCATTATTTTCTGGCTACCAATTGGCGATTTTATAATGGGTATGTAGGAATTGGGATTTGTAACACGTGCCTCTCTGCTCCTTTTCTTATTATGGCTACCCTTAGACGACTTGGGTAGACCTCGTATCGAAACCGGTCAAAGCTAGCCAACTCTTCAAATAATAGAACAAGATATCACAATAATAGAACAAGATATCACAATAATAGAACAAGATATCACAATAAACCCACAAGATATCACAATAAACCCACAAGATATCACAATAAACCCACAAGATATCACAATAAACCCATAAGATATCACAATAAACCCACAAGATATCACAATACACCCACAAGATATCACAATAAACCCACAAGATATCACAATACACCCATAAGATATCACAATAAACCCACAAGATATCACAATACACCCACAAGATATCACAATACACCCATAAGATATCACAATAAACCCACAAGATATCACAATACACCCACAAGATATCACAATAAACCCACAAGATATCACAATACACCCATAAGATATCACAATAAACCCACAAGATATCATAATAAACCCACAAGATATCACAATAAACCCACAAGATAGCACAATAAACCCACAAGATAGCACAATAAACCCACAAGATATCACAATAAACCCACAAGATATCACAATAAACCCACAAGATAGCACAATAAACCCACAAGATATCACAATAATAGAACAAGATATCACAATAATAGACCAAGATATCACAATAATAGAACAAGATATCACAATAATAGAACAAGATATCACAATAATAGAACAAGATATCACAATAAACCCACAAGATATCACAATAAACCCACAAGATATCACAATAATAGAACAAGATATCACAATAATAGAACAAGATATCACAATAAACCCACAAGATATCACAATAAACCCACAAGATATCACAATAATAGACCAAGATATCACAATAATAGAACAAGATATCACAATAATAGAACAAGATATCACAATAATAGAACAAGATATCACAATAATAGAACAAGATATCACAATAATAGACAAGATATCACAATATAGAACAAGATATCACAATAATAGAACAAGATATCACAATAATAGAACAAGATATCACAATAATAGAACAAGATATCACAATAATAGAACAAGATATCACAATAAACCCACAAGATATCACAATAATAGAACAAGATATCACAATAATAGAACAAGATATCACAATAATAGAACAAGATATCACAATAAACCCACAAGATATCACAATAAACCCACAAAATATCACAATAATAGAACAAGATATCACAATAAACCCACAAGATATCACAATAAACCCACAAGATATCACAATAAACCCACAAGATATCACAATAAACCCACAAGATATCACAATAAACCCACAAGAGATCACAATAAACCCACAAGAGATCACAATAAACCCACAAGAGATCACAATAAACCCACAAGAGATCACAATAAACCCACAAGATATCACAATAAACCCACAAGATATCACAATAAACCCACAAGAGATCACAATAAACCCACAAGATATCACAATAAACCCACAAGATATCACAATAAACCCACAAGATATCACAATAAACCCACAAGATATCACAATAAACCCACAAGATATCACAATAAACCCACAAGATAGCACAATAAACCCACAAGATAGCACAATAAACCCACAAGATATCACAATAATAGAACAAGATATCACAATAATAGACCAAGATATCACAATAATAGAACAAGATATCACAATAATAGAACAAGATATCACAATAAACCCACAAGATATCACAATAAACCCACAAGATATCACAATAATAGACCAAGATATCACAATAATAGAACAAGATATCACAATAATAGAACAAGATATCACAATAAACCCACAAGATATCACAATAAACCCACAAGATATCACAATAATAGACCAAGATATCACAATAATAGAACAAGATATCACAATAAACCCACAAGATATCACAATAAACCCACAAGATATCACAATAATAGACCAAGATATCACAATAATAGAACAAGATATCACAATAATAGAACAAGATATCACAATAATAGAACAAGATATCACAATAATAGAACAAGATATCACAATAATAGAACAAGATATCACAATAATAGAACAAGATATCACAATAATAGAACAAGATATCACAATAAACCCACAAGATATCACAATAAACCCACAAAATATCACAATAATAGAACAAGATATCACAATAAACCCACAAAATATCACAATAATAGAACAAGATATCACAATAATAGAACAAGATATCACAATAAACCCACAAGATATCACAATAAACCCACAAGATATCACAATAAACCCACAAGATATCACAATAAATCCACAAGAGATCACAATAAACCCACAAGATATCACAATAAACCCACAAGATATCACAATAAACCCACAAGAGATCGAACCAGGTAGCGTAGGGAAGGATAGGTCACGATATTAACCCCCTTCTTTACCGTCAATGTCTTTAAATTTCATGTTTTCTAACTATAATATTATGCATACCGTTTTGTGCAGTTTAAGATGGATCTGGGGTAGCGAAAAGAGTTAGGCGAGATAGTTCCAAGCCTGTTATTTTGCTGGAAGCCCTTTTCAAGCCCAGTACAATCGTCTAACAGTAGCCAGAATACAGTTAAAAGCATATCAGCGGTACGGAGGAGGTTAAGGGGGGATGGGCGTATTTATTTGCTCATTTGTGGATCTTTTTTTTAGTATTTTTTTAGTTTCCTCCTGAAACCTCAATCAAGCTTTACAAAAACACCACCCAAGACCCTCCTTCAAGACAAATGTGTACATTTTTCGATAGAAAAATGTCCCGGTCGATAGGTTCCTCATAAATTAGAGGCTCGCTATCGCTCGCCAGGAAGATATCCACTCCTAAATAACACGAAAAGTCTAAATATTGACTAAGAAATGGAGCGAAAGGTCTTAAAATCGCTAAATGAATGGGCTGAACGTCTTGAAATCTGAAAACTAATGGGGCTAAACACGAGGAAAATGGGGGGGACCAGAAAAACGACCCATCTCCCCTTAACGTAATTGAAAGTTGAGTATTGCACAAGTGACACTCGGCAATGGACACCCGGCCCATTGAAATACTAATGATGCAAATATAACCGGTATCACACCAGCGCTTTTTCCCTCAACATTTATCGCTTTTTCCCTTAACATTTATCCTCAACATCTGATCTGGCAGCTTATGAGGTCGACATATAAAATAGTTCGGTTACCTAAGTTCATCTATCGTCAGTCTAGTTTCCGATACCAGTGCAAAATACTCCAGACATGTTGCCCGAAAAATTTTGATCATCGAATGTTGACTATAAAACCTCTCGTGTGATACCAGCTTAAAGTGTATTCTGTTTTGCCAAGTGGCTTGAATGAAGGGGGGAGGAATGGAATGGGCAATGCAATTAGGTAAGGGATACAGATTTCAAGTAGCAAATTAATGTTGAGAGAGAGAGAGAGAGAGAGAGAGAGAGAGAGAGAGAGAGAGAGAGAGAGGGGGGGGGGGGGGGGGGGAGGGGGGCCGTGTGTGAGAATTAACCCTACAGAATATAGATAGATGCATAAATAGAGAGAGCAAATCCGAAACAACACGTATATATAAACAGTAGGTGAATAGAGTGAACAAACATCAAAGCAGAAACCGAATATAGATAGATAGATAAATAGAGATAGCAAACAAAAACCATATAGATATATAAATGAATAGAGTGAACAAACATCAAAGCAGAAACCGAATATAGATAGATAGATAATAAGAGCGAGAATGTAAGTAGATTAATATAAGCTGGTCTTAAAATAGTGATACTGAATTATGTTATTTTTAAAGTTTAACTATTATTATTTGTATTTTTATTATTATTATTACTATTATTGTTAGTAGTAGTAGTAGTAGTAGTATGATTACAATTATTATTATTATTATGATTATTATTATTATCATTATTATTATTATTATTATTATTATTATTATTATTATTATTATTATAGACGTAGAACATTATTTAACCCCTTGACGATCTAAGACGCATTTTCACCTTTTATTAGTGATATCATTATAGCCGATTTTAAGCAGCTTAGGAAAGATCTCTAGGAACGAAAGGGTTAACAACTATCCCAACATTGCGGGCACTCGGTAAAGCGCATACCTCCGCCTGGTTCTGTGCCATTAAGGGGGAGGTAGTCGCATTTTATGGACCCCCTTCTCCTTCATACTTAGCATACTAGTTTTGAGATTTTAAGGCGTTTGTTCCATTGATTTGGCGATTTTTAGACCTTTCGCCCAATTTCTTTGTCAATATTAAGACCTTTCATGCCATTTATGTATCGATGTTTTCCTGGCGAGCGAAAGCGAGCCTGTAATTTTAGAAGGAATCGACCTTTGGCCAGGACATTATCTACCAAGAAATGTACATATTTAATTATCCCTTCAGACTCCAATAATTCCTCTCTAAGCTCAAGAAAATCGTCTCCTGACAGCCAAAACAAAAGGAATTAAGGAGGGATAGTTAATGTTTTGGCCGATGTTTTCATTGTTTTATTATTTTTCTAGTTTCTTCGCTAGATCTCCATCAAACTTAAGAAAAACAACCCCGTGCAATAGTTTTTTTTTTTTTTTTTTTTTTTTTTTTTTTTTAAGCTTGATGGAGGTATAGCGAGGAAACTCAAAAATAGATTAATGAATCAATATGTACACCAAAAAAAAAAAAAGCACTAACCCCTTAAGCGCCGCTCTCAAATCGTGCCTCAGCCAGGATCGAACCCTGAACACCCCTAATTAGCAGACAAACAACTCGCCGATTGCGCCGCCCGATACCACCTGGTTAGATCATGAGTCTTACGGGTGGGATCTGGTGGGTGGGGGGGGGGGGGGGTCCGGTGTCTGCCTCTGTAGGGGAGATTTTCACTTGCGGGATTTTTTACTCGGCCCTTTTCTCCCTCATGTTTAGCCCCATTTTTTAAAGATTGTATGACGTTTACCCCAATAGCTTGGCGATTTTAAGAACTTTCGCCCCATTTCTGGCAATTTTAAGACCTTTCGTGCCATTTAGGTGTCGATTTTTTCCTGGCGAGCGATAGCAAGCCTGTAATTTCAGAGGAACCGGCCTTCGGCCTGGACATTTGTCTTTCGAAAAATGTACAAATTTATCTTGAAAGGGGGTCAAGGTGGTGTCATTTTAAGCTTGATGAAGGTCTACAGGTTAAACTTCATCCTAGTTTCCGGTACGGCTTTTTAGCCGGAGGGAGTAGAGGGTGGGGAGAAAGCCATTTTCTTTGCTGTCCTATTCTTCTACTACAAACTGTCCCTATCTAGTAGTATTAAGGCCGGACCACCTAGTAGGGACCGCAAGGCCTGTGTAGTCTGAATATTTGTGTAACTCTGTGTAACTCTCTCTCTCTCTCTCTCTCTCTCTCTCTCTCTCTCTCTCTCTCTCTCTCTCTCTCCCTCTCTCTCTCTCTCTCTCTCTCTCTCTCTCTCTCTCTCTCTCTCTCTCTCTCTCTCTCTCTCTCCTCTCCTCTCTCTCTCTCTCTCTCTCTCTCTCTCTCTCTCTCTCTCTCTCTCTCTCTCCTAAATGTCATGTATCAGTTTTAGGAGTGTAGAACGGAGCACAGTAATTATCAAGGCGAAGAATAGAACAGACCTTGGAACTTGTTTTAGTGGAGAGGCAATACTGGAGACGAGACCAGAGAGAGAGAGAGAGAGAATGTGTGTGTGCATGTGTGCGGTTGAGAGAGTGTGTGTAATTGTGTGACTGTGTGTTGAGAGAGAGAGATGTGTCTATATGTGTGTGAGTTGAGAGAGAGAGAGAGAGACTATGTGTGTGTGTGTGTGTGTGTGTTGAGAGAGTTAGAGAGAGAGTGTGTAAGCAACTAGAGAAACATTTGAACGTTTTGGAATTAGTTAAGGGGAGGCAGACCGTTTTTCTGGACCCCCTTCTCCCTAATGTTTAGCCCCACTAGTTTTGAGATTATAAGACGTTCGGCCCATTAGTTTGGCAATTTTAGCACCTTTCGCCCCATTTCGTTATCAGTTTTAAGACCTTTCATGCCATTTAGGTGTCGATTTTTTCGTGGCGAGCGATAGCGAGCCTGCAATTTTAAGAGGAACCGGCCTTCGGCTGGGATATTTTTCTACCGAAAAATTTACAAATTTATCTCAAAGGGGGTCTAGGGTTTTTTTTTCTAAGCTTGATGGAGGTCTAGGGAGGAAACTAAAAAAATATAGAATACATTAATTAATAGACCAAACAAAATGTCAGTTTCCCCTTAAAATCACTATGATATACCCATTTGGCCACCCCTCCAGCCAATCAACCCCCCCCCCCCCCCCCCCGAGTCTCTACCTATCCATAATATACCTTCTGTCACACGATCACTTCTACCACTCACGTTTCTCGGAGTCACAGTATCCGAGTAATGATGATACCGTAGTCAATTCGGTTACTCGATCAGTTTTCTTTACTCCATGATTAAGTTTATTAAGGGGGTAGTGCATGTTTTTTGGTCTATGTATTTATTTATTAACTTATTTTTGAGTTTCCTCGCTAGACCTCCATCAAGCTTAACACAACACACCCTACACCCCCTTTCAAGATAAATTTGTACATTTTTCGGTAGAAAAAATGTCCAGGCCGAATTTTTCCTAAAATTACAGGCTCGCCATCGCTCGCCAGGAAAAAAAATGACACCTAAATGGCACGCAAGGTCTTAATATTGACAAAGAAATGAAGCGATAAGTCTCAAAATCACCAAACTAGTGGAATGAACGTCTGAAAATATCAAAACTAATATGCTAAACATGAGGGAAAATGGGGTCCATAAAAAGCAACTCCACCCCTTAATCTTCTAGCTCATGATATATACATAAGAATGATTTATAGTTACTCCAAAGCAGTTAACACTATCTGGTCCGACGTCTTTTCTTATACTTTTGTGTGTAGTTGTTGTGGAGGATTTTGCTTGATTTGGCCAAGTAAACCAAAATACCTTCCCAGACTTCCTTCAATCTAAAAAATGGCCACCCAGACCCCTTCAAGCTGAATGTGTACATTATTCCCGGCCGAAGGCTGATATATTTTAAGATACACTGTTGCACTCGCTCACTCGCCCTGAAAAAAACAATCGACACTTACTATCGCCAAACTAATGGGGTGAAACGTCTTAAAATCTCCGAAATAATGGAGGAAAATAGGGGAATACCAAAAAAACTGATGTGAGGGACCAAATAGAGTTAAATTGATATAATAAGTTATGACAAATACCAGCTCTAGGCCAATCCTTTACCTATTATTGCTCTCATGTTTCTTCGTCCCACCACGATGAAACGGTTCTTACAATTTTTTTTTTTTTTTTTTTTTTTTTTTTCTATATTCCAACTTACTTCCTCTCGGGCATAGGCTGAGAGCCTTAACATTCACCGCTTTACAATGAACAGTGAAGCCCGTGAGGTCTTGTTCCAGTCTAGGGAGTGAGACATGTGAAGCACGTAGAGTACAACAAGCACCTGCCTGCCATCTTGCCTTCACATGAGGCACGGTGCTCACTCATGGCCCGAAACGACCCCATCTCTGAAGCCACCTCGTTCCCGTGCTTCACTATCTCACCCCCTACACTCGGACTCTCACACTTACACACACACAACGCCACCTGTTGAGCAGATAACTCACCAGGCATTGCACCCCTATAGCATATTTTGAATATGGGAATATTCATACAGTGCTATTTAATCAGGGAACAATGAGGGTATTTTATTGACGTTTCGGTGGGCTTGTGGTAATGCACTGATACTAGGTACAGCACAAATTCCATCCCAATAATATCTTCCCATTGATACATCGGGATAAATAACAGCTTATATTTCATTTATTGGCATTTACTCCAACACAAGCTCTGTCAGTCTTGGATTCCCTTTGTTCTGCCTCCCAACCTTGACCTTAACGCTTTCTGACTATATATATACTGTATATATATATGTGTGTGTGTGTGTGTGTTTTTTTTTTTTTTTTTTTTAAGGAGACAAAAGGCAAAAACAATAGCTGTAGAATACATTACTCCAGTATAATCAGTGTTTCGTCTAGTTGATTGACATTAGTTAGACTTTAGATTCAAACTATATCTGGAATAATAAAATAAGAACAATATGGGTTTGAATTCCTTGGCTATATAAATAAATCCCCAGGTTCGATAGTCACAGAAAACATTACTCAAGAATATTTAGTAGCCGATTGATTTTGGTTAGACTTGACTGTAGATTCAAAGTATTTCTGGAATAATATGGGTTTGCCTTCGTTGACCTGTGTTAAGGGGAGATTTCCACCTGGAGGATTTTTTTTCTGGACCCCTTTCTCCCTCATGTTTAGCCCCATTGCTTTTGAGATTTTAAGACGTTCGCCCCATTAGTTTGGCGATTTTAAGAACCCTCGCCCCATTTCTGTCAATTTTAAGACTATTCGTGCCATTTAGGTGTCGATTTTTTCCTGGCGAGCGATAGCGAGCCTGTAATTTAAGGGGAATCGGCCTCGGCCGGGACATTTTTCTACCGAAAAATGTACAAATTGATCTTGAAAGGGGGTCTAGGGGGAGTAATTTTAAGTTTGATGGAAGTCTAGGGCATCAACTAAAAACCTCCCCTTAACCTTACTTATAATGCCAATGGTATAGAATATATAGAATACAGGTATATACTGTATAATGCACCTAGTAATTACTTAAGGGGGAATGGGGGAATATATTTGTACATTTATTTATCTTTCTATTATTTGTTTAGCTTCCTCCCTAGACCTCCATCAAGCTTAAATAAAGTAGACGTGCCGTTTTGCCCAAAATCAAAACAGCATACCCAACTCTGCGATGGGTTACCATCATCACTACTAATACCATCATTAATCACAATCGTCACTACTACTTCCATCATCACTACAACTGCCACAATCATCACGACTACTGTCATATTTAACTGATGGAAAATATTAATTCACGTGAAGACTAATGTGTGTGTATTTCATTGCGTCTCCCGTGAATGGTTGGCAGGCCAGAAGCTCCACCCTCCCCGCCTCTCCTCCTCTCACTCGCATGTTTCCCCGGGCCGTGCCTCGTGTCTCTCTTAGAATTTGTGTGCTTTATTTGTTTGCGTGTGCGTTTAATGGCTGGCAACCTCACCTGGATACTAGCTTGCGTGTGGGTCATCCGATACTAGGTTACGTGTGTTCTCCATGTACGTGTGCGTGACTGTAGCAGAGTAACTAGTGAAGTGACCGTTCTGGACTAAGACTTGACTCTTCCGTTCTTCGTAGGTGGTGATGGCGGCGGTGAGATTGCCCTGTGCTGACTGGACTTCCGAGTTGGCTGCCTCCCTGACTTCCGCAAGGTAGGTTGTTGTTCTGGAGTTTATTTCTGGCGTTAAATGTTTTTTTTTTTCTGGCATTGGACTCATTTTCCTTTCTATGTTTTTTTGTGATTTTGTATTTGTCACATTCATACCCATCCGTACCCACCTAAGCTCATCCACATCAATCCACTAGCATCCACACCCACCAACCATCATCCACACCCACCCACCCCCCACCACACCCTTTCACCCCCCACCACACCCTTTCACCATCCACCGACATCAACACCCACCCACCCACCACCATCCACACCCACCCACCCACCACCATCCACACCCGCCCACCGACATCCGCACCCGCCCACCGACATCCGCACCCGCCCACCGACATCCACACCCACCCACCCACCGATATCCACACACACCCACCGCCATCCACACACCGACATCCACACACATCCACCCACCCACCCACTGACATCCACACCCACGCACCGACATCCACAACCACCCACCGACATCCACACCCCACCCACCGACATCCACACCCACCCACCGACATCCACACCCAACCACCGACATCCATACCCACCCACCGACATCCACACCCACCCACCGACATCTACACCCACCCACCAACATCCACACCCACCCACCGACATCCACACCCACCCACCGACATCCCACACCCGCCCACCGACATCCACACCCGCCCACCGATATCCACACCCGCCCACCGACATCCACACCCGCCCACTGACATCCACACCCACCCACCGACATCCACACCCACCCACCCGACATCCACCCCCACCGACATCCACACCCACCCACCGACATCCACACCCACCCACCGACATCCACACCCACCCACCGACATCCACACCCACCCACCGACATCCCACACCCACCCACCGACATCCACACCCACCCACCGACAACCACACCCACCCACCGACATCCACCCCCACCCACCGACATCCACACCCACCCACCCACCAGCATCGACACCCCGCCACCCACCCAGATCCACACCCACCCACCCACCGACATCCACAGCCACCCACCCACCGACATCCACACCCACCCACCCACACCGACATCCACACCCACCCACCCACCGACATCCACACCCACCCACCACCGACATCCACACCCACCCACCGACATCCACACCCACCCACTGACATCCACACCCACCCACCGACATCCACACCCACCCACCCACCGACATCTACACCCACCCACCCACCGATCTCCACACCCACCCACCGATCTCCACACCCACCCACTGACATCCACACCCACCCACCAACATCCACACCCACCCACCGACATCCACACCCCACCCACCGACATCCACACCCACCCCCCGACATCCACACCCACCCACCGATGTCCATACCCACCCACCAACATCCACACCCATCCACCGACATCCACACCCACCCACCCACCGACATCCACCCACCCACCGACATCCACACCCACCCACCCACCAACATCCACACCCACCCACCCACCGACATACACACCCACCCACCCCCCACCGACATCCATACCCACCCACCACCCACCGACATCCACACCCACCCCACCCACTGACATCCACACCCACCCACCCACTGACATCCACACCCACCCACCCACCGACCTCCACACCCACCCACCCCCCCACCGACATCCACACCCACCCACCCACCGACATACACACCCACCCACCCACCGACATCCATACCCACCCACCCACCGACATCCACACCCACCCCCCCACTGACATCCACACCCACCCACCCACTGACATCCACACCACCCACCCACCGATATCCACACCACACACCCACCCACCCACCGACATCCACACCCACCCACCCACCGACATCCACACCCACCCACCCACCACATCCACCACACCACCCACCCACCGACATCCACACCCACCCACCGACATCCACACCCACCCACCGACATCCACACCCGCCCACCGACATCCACACCCGCCCACCCCCATCCACACCTGCCCACCGACATCCACACCCGCCCACCGACATTCACACCCGTCCACCGACATCCACACCCGCCCACCGACATTCACACCCGTCCACCGACATATATTTCAATCATATATATATATATATATATATATATATATATATATATATATAATACTCAAGGTTAACGGTCAAGGTCAAAGAACAAAAGAAGAGTGTTAATAATTGTCGTTAAACTCTTCCTAAACTGTTTAACCCTTTGTGTACCGGTGACGTCATTTGTATTGTAGTCTAGCTATAATTAGACGATTTTGTGGAGCTTATGAAGGATCTGTGGTAGTAAAAATGGTTAATTAGGATAGTTGAAAGCCTGCTAATTTTTTGGAGGCCCTTCATAAACTAAATCAAATCGTCCTAATATCCAGTATGAAATGAAACCGACAGAACTGTACTGAACGGGTTACGTATCGTCACAAAATTTTGCTGGCAAATTCGATTGGTCAATGCAACGATTGTCCAAATTTTGTGTTTTTGTTATTCAAAGGTCAAGGTGAATGTTGAAGGTCACAGATTATGGTCACTATTTCTTTCTTATTTATATTTTAAATTTGAATTACACCATATTCAAAATGCTACAAAATAGTGTTTCGCTGACCTTATTATAGATCAATATTCCAATGGTTAAGATTCAACGTGATCTTAAATGTAATTATATATATATATATATATATATATATATATATATATATATATATATACTGTATATATACACTTCCAGGCGGACATGAACCACCAACAGTCAGGACGAGTGTCCATACTTTAATACACTATACACAAGTATACTCTATCACGCTGTGGTATAGTGGATTAAAGTATGGGTTGTTCTGACTGTCGGTGGTTCAAGTCCGGCTGTGAGCATAAAAAAACATTTAGTATATACGGTATATACCGTATCTATATATATACTGTATATGAACCGATTTTACCTAAGAGATTCAATATTATTTGCAGAAAAATTCTAGGTCGCAGAGTTGCGTATGCTTTTTGTTTTGTTTTGGGGGGTAATACGAAAACTGCACACCTACTAGTACTATAACCATCATATCTACTACTGTCATCATCATCACTACCATCATCATTACTACTGTCATCATCACTACAACTATCATCACTACTATTATCACCATCATCACTACTATTACCATGATCCCAACTATTACTACCATTACTTCTAATGTCAACTAAACTAACTTAACCTAGCAGATACAGGGCGAGATGTTTTCGGCCTCAGAACACCATCATTAATCGTCACCACCATCCATACTATCACCACCATAATCCCCATCATCACCACTACTACTACCACAATCGTCAACACCATCCCTACTACTACTGTAATCACCACCATCTTCACCACCATCACTACTACTATAATAATCCCCATCATCACTACTACTACCACCATCGTCACCACCATCCCTACTACTACCACCACAATCCCCACCACCATCATCACTACTACTACTACACTAATCACCATCATCATCACTACTACTACCACAATCGTCACCACCACCACAATCCCCACCATCATCACGACTACTACAAAAATCGCCACCATCTTCACTACTGTGATGTGTGTGCCCTACGAGACATACCCACACATATCCTCACTACACAGACTCACCATCATCATCACAGCTGTCACACACACACACACACACTATCATCATCCCTGCTGTCACACACACACACACACACACACACACACTCTATCATCATCACTGCTGTCACACACACACACACAGCATCATCATCACTGCTGTCACACACACACACACACACACACACCATCATCATCACTGCTGTCACACACACACACACACCATCATCATCACTGCTGTCACACACACACACACACTTCACTACACACACACTTCACTACACACACACACCATCATCATCACTGCTGTCACACACACACACACACACACACACACAGATCTTCACTACACAGACACACCATCATCATCACTGCTGTCACACACACACACACACACACACACACACAGATCTTCACTACACAGACACACCATCATCATCACTGCTGTCACACACACACACACACACACACACACAGATCTTCACTACACAGACACCATCATCATCACTGCTGTCACACACACACACACACACACACACAGATCTTCACTACACAGACACACCATCATCATCACTGCTGTCACACACACACACACACACAGATCTTCAATACACAGACACACCATCATCATCACTGCTGTCACACACACACACACACACACAGATCTTCAGTACACAGGCACACCATCATCACCACTGCTGTCACACACACACACACACAGATCTTCACTACACAGACACACCATCATCATCACTGCTGTCACACACACACACACACACACACACAGACACAGACACACTATCATCATCACTGATGTCACACACACATACACACACACGCTATCATCATCACTGCTGTCACACACACACACACACACACACACACACACACACACACACACACACAGATCTTTACTACACAGACACACTATCATCATCACTGCTGTCACACACACACACACACACACACACACACAGATCTTCACTACACACACACACCATCATCTTCCTTCCTGTGATTTGTGTCCCTAAATATACAGAGAGATACAGACAGCCAGACACGGTGATTTCAACCCTACATTATCAATTCCAAGTTCCCTATAAAAATTGAGATAAGGTCCGCTTTGCCCAAAATACAAAACATTAGTTAATACACTTCAAATTTTCATTTTCATTGTAATTTGTTCACATTTCAAATTGTAACTAAGAATTTCTCTAAAACTCATTATTGGTGTCTCAAAGGTATTTACATAGAAAAGTGAATAAGTATTTTGCTTACTGAGGATACCAGCTTGCAAATCAATAGATTTCAGTGTATATTTTGAATAAGATAGCAAAAGCCGTCTGTTAATAGGTGTTTATTCGAATAGTTACTTGAATAATTAGAGGTATACTGTGATGGCTATGTGGCGTGTTGACCTAGGAGTGTGTGTGCCGAAGGGTGGTGTGGGGGCCGATTACCCCGACCAGGTAGAGATTACTTACCGCAAAATAAAAGGGTGTCGATTCGTTCCCCGTCGTTTTAAGGAGTCTATAATCGACAAAATAGCGCTGGGTTCGTGGATGTCCGATGATAATGATTCGGAGGGCATGATCGCGAAGGGATGCTCAAGCCCCATCAGTTTTTTCTCGCGTGAATTTACCGAGACTGAACACTACAATCTCCTGGTAAAATTTCGATGGACCTGCAAGGGAAAGAAATTGGGGAAAAAGATGATGCCCCTGATAAAATTCCTGCGCGCCGTGATGGGTACCCCGACTTCCCTTACCATCGAACACCCTAACATCAAGATTACGATGAAAGTCACTAATCTGAGTAAGGAAGCGGAACTACTCGAAGCACAAAAGCGGTTGGAAAGGGAGGCAAAGGCATGGAAGGCGGTGCAAGCGGCTGAAGCAGAGTGTGGGAAGAAAATGTGGGAGCACAGGGAGGTCGAGGCAAGCGCTATGAAGTATCTGCGTAAGGAAGCGGCCAGAAGAAATGAGGAGAAAAAACGGATGGAAAAGGAAAGGAAGGCTGTGATGAAGGCAGAAGCAAAAGGTGGAGAGAAAATGTGGCAGTACAGAGAGGGTGAGGCATGCGCTATGGCGTATGTACAAATGGAAGCGGCGAGGAAAAAGGAGTCGACAAAATTGCTGGAAAGGGAAAGGTGGTGAAGGCAGAGGCAGCTTTTGGAACTAAAATTGTGCAACATAGGGATGCTGAAGAAAAAGCACAGCAGGCCGATACAGCCCACCCGCTTGATCAGTGATCTTAAGAATAGGAAATATTTTGTTTTAGTTTTCTAGCTGATGTTAAATTCAATCCCTTAGCACCATGGTTGATGCCCTGGTAATTTATTTTTATATTTTTTGTTTTATAGGATCTTCATGTAATCCATTTTAGAATTAGAATTATGTGGTTGTTTTGATTGTGTTTTAGTTATCATTATTTGTATGCAGATTAGGAAGTACCTCTGGAAGTGAAAGGGTCAATCGAAAGTGTTGCAACCATTTCGTTTCCTAGAGGTTATTCCTAAACTGTGTAACATTGTCGAATGATACCCAGAACACAATTAAGTGACACATATATTTACAATTCATTATCTTGATTTATCAAAAGCCCTTAACCCCTCCAGTACCGGTGACGTCTTTACTATTCTATACTAGCTATATTTAGACGATTTTAGGCAATTTAAGAAGGATCTGCGGTAGTAAAAAGGATTAAGTGAGATAGTTCGAAGCTTTTTTATTGCTGGAAATCCTTCTTAAACCGAAAAAATAGTCTAATAGTAGCCAGAATAAAGTTAAAGGACGGCACCTGTATTGAAAGGGTTAATCACATGCTGACAGACATACACGGTGATTACAATACTACGCCACCTCTACAACATGTTTACTACCCCAAGGTGTCAAACGAAAGCAGAGTCCATTGTTTTTGTTTCAATATTTTATATTATGTGAAGATAAAATGATGGTCTATAGTTCAAATTATGTGTTTGGAAGTGATAAAATGATGGTCTATAGTTCAAATTATGTGTTTGGAAGTGATAAAATGGACAAGACAATTTCTATTTCATGTGAACTTTCTAGTATTCCTTCTCATAATATTCATTCAAATCTTCAAAATAATTAGAGAGTGGTTCACAAATAGGAGCTTCACAGGTATGTATTAGTGACTGACTGTAGATAGATAGTATCATTAGAGCTTTAGTATGACGGATGCCTTAATAATTATGGACCCCCTTCTCCTTCATGTTTAGCCCCATTAGTATGCATATATTATGACGTTCTGCCCATTAGTTTGGCGATTAAAATATCTTTCGTCCAATTGCTTTCTCAATATTAAGACTTTTCGTGTCGTTTAGGTGTCGATTTTTTCCTGGCGAGCGATAGCGAGCCTGTAATTTAAGAGTAACCGGCCTTTGCCCGAGAAATTTTTCTATCGAAAAATGTAAAAATTTATCTTCAAGGTGGGTCTTGGGGGTGTGTTTTTTGTTTTTTCCCCCAAGCTTAATGGAGGTCTAGGGAGGAAACTAAACAAAAATTATGAAAATATACATAAATTAGAAAATACATAGGCCCATCCCTCTTTAAGTCCCCCCCCCCCCTCCCCCACCACTGAATAATTTCCGGTGGTACCCACTATACGTGGGGGCGATACCAAACTCTGCTTACGCAGAGTTGATAACATTCCCAAGATACCCTTTCAAGATTAATTTGTAAATTTTTCGGTAGAAAAAAAGTCCCTGCCGGAGGCCGACTCCTCCTAAAATACAGGCTCGCTATCGCTCTCCAGGAAAATAATTGAGACCTACAGTAAATGGCACGAAAGGTCATAATATTGACAAAGACATCGAGCGAAAACTCTTACAATCGCCAAACTAGAGGACATCGAACATCTTAAAATTTTTAAACTAATTGAGCTAAACATGAGGGCGAAGGGGGGACCAGAAAAATCAACCGTCCCCCCTTTAGAAATCCCATCCCCTACTTAATCATGTGGCTAAGCTAGAACCAGCGGCCGAGGTATACAACATGGCGGCTGTCCAAACGACTAAGGCGGACCCCTCCATAGCAGACTGCGTGGGTGTAAGGTCAAGTGGGAAGCCATGTTGTTGTCTCACACAGCTAATATCCCTTATACAGTGCCCCGGTTGAGGTGATGGTCATAATACTGTATATTTACTCAGTCCCCTGCATTGGTGTTACTAGTCCCGAAAGGCAACTAGAGAAAGTACTGTGTATAGCCATCTGTCTGTCTGTCTGTCTGTCTGTCTGTTTACTTCTCTCTCTCTCTCTCTCTCTCTCTCTCTCTCTCTCTCTCTCTCTCTCTCTCTCTCTCTCTCTCTCTCTCTCTCTCTCTCTCTCTATCTAAATTTCTCGCTCTCGCTTTCGCTCTCTCTCTCTCTCTCTCTCTATATATATATATATATATATATATATATATATATATATATATATATATATACGGTATATATATATGATAACCATAGTTACCCGTTTGCCACAACCCCTACACTTACAGCTTAACCATTAAGATTACGATATTAATTAGTCCTTACATAATCGACTACCACACTATCTACAATAGTAATATGTTTAGGCACATTTGATAAGTAGACTCCAAATCACACCTACTGTAAACCACAATAACCACAACTCCCATATATCCACAGCTCCCATATATCCACAACTACCATAGATCCACAACTACCATAGATCCACAACTACCATAAAGCTACAACTACCACAAAGCTACAGCTTCCATAAAGCTACAACTACCACAAAGCTACAACGACCATAAATCCACAACTACCACAAACTCACAACTACCAAAAAGCTACAATCCCACAACTACCACAAACCCACAACTACCACAACTACCACAACTACCACAAACCCACAACTACCACAAAGTTATAACTACCAAAAAGCTACAACTACCACACAGCTACAACAACCACAAACCCACAAACCCAAAACTACAATAAATACACATCTACCACAAAACCCCAACTATCACAAACTCACAAGTACTTTAAGGCCACACCTACATGAAAACCACACCGACCACAACTACCACAACTACTGTCTGGAATCCCTAGGGCCCACTAAAGTATTAAACCGAGACATTTGACAAGTAGACTTCAAACCACAACTACCCCACACCACTATTACCACAACTACCACATACCCACAACTACCAATAATTCACAACTACCACAAACTCATAATTACCACAATGACCTCAAAGCCATAACTACCATAATTACCATAACTAATTCAAGCCCACAAAACCACAACTGCCACAAGTCCATAACAACCATAAACCCACAACTACCACAAACCCACAACTGCCACAAACCCACAACTGCCACAAACCCACAACTGCCACAAACCCACAACTGCCACAAACCCACAACTACCACAAAACTACAACTACCACAAACCCACAACTACCACAACTACCACAAAACCACAACTATCACAAACCCACAACTATCACAAAACCACAACTATCAAAAACTCACAAGTACTTTAAGGCCACAACTACATTAAAACCACACCGACCACAACTACCACAATTACCACAACTTCCACCCCTGCGGTCTGGAATTTCTAGGACCCACTAAAGTAATAAGCCGAGAGACATTTGACAAGTAGACTCCGAACCACACCTACCTCACACCACAACTACCACAATTACCACAACTACCACCCCTGTTGTCTGGAATCCCTAAGCCCTCACTACATTAATATTTCGAGACACCTTTGACAAGAAGACTCCAAACCACAACTACCAAAAATCTACAACTACCACACTAACCACAAACCCACAACCCTACATCTACCACAAAAACACAACTACCATAGAACCACAACTACCACTAACTCAAAACTGTTTTAAAGACACATTTAGTTTTAAAACTACCATACCTTCCACAACTACCACAACTCCCACAACTACCATAAAGCCACAACTACCAAATCTACCACAAACCCACAAGTACCACAACCCCACAACAACCTCAACTACCACAACTACCATACAGCCACAACTAACACAACCACACCTACCACAACTACCAACTAACACAACAACCAAAACTACCATAAAGTCACAACTACCACAACAACCACAACTACCACAACAATCACAACTACTATTACTACCACAACTACCATAACTAACACAACAACCACAACTACCACAAACCCACAACTACCATAATTACTACAACTAACACAACCACCACAACTACCATAACTGTGGTTGTTGTTTTAGTTGTAGTAGTTATGGTACCATAACTGGGCGGGTGCCCAACCCCGAAAGAGATTGAGATAGGGGAGCTATCCCACCGCCATTCTAGGGCCTTTCCTAGCTGATGCTGAGAGGATTGGGTTCTAGTCATGTGGTGATGTGCTGGTCTATCAGAGTGGGAACTGAGCGATCTCTGCCATACCCATAGCTTACTCTGACTGTTCCTTTTACTTATATATTTTCTAGATCTCAAGTGACGGCGTCTCTGCCGTGGATTGACCTCCCAATCTACCAAGATTGGAATCCAAAGCGTCACATTTTTCCTTTTTTCTCTTCATAATTGCTGAGGGGCACAGGGCCTTTGGTTTCCTGGGCGTTTCCGCACCCTCCTCAGCTCCCCGCCATGGAGTGGCTTCGGTCACCCAGGCTTTATTGTGGTCGGCAGGGAGGGTTCTGTGGGGGCACTCGGTTATGGCCTTGGCCTTGCTCGGGGCCTTGGGGCTGTTCGGCCAAGCAGCTTGGTGAACAACAACAACAACTACCATAACTACTATAAAGCCACAACAACCACAACTACCAAAACTACCACCCCTGCATGCTGTCTGGAATACCACGGCCCCCACTACAGTAATTTTCCGAAACACATTTGACAAGTACACTCCAAACCACAACTGACTCACACCATAACTAACACACACCCACAACTACCATAAAGCAACGACTAACACACACCCAAAGCTACCACAAAGTCATAACTACCACAATTACCTACTACTTCAAACCCACAACTGCTACAAATCCATAACTACCACAAACCCACAATTACCTCAAACCCACACTTGCCTCAAAACCATAACTACCTAAAAACCACCAACTATCAAACTCACAAGTATTTTAAGGGAAGGTCTCCACTTGAGGGATTGTTTTCTTGACCCCTTTCTCCCTCATGTTTAGCCCCATTGCTTTTGATATTATAAAACGTTTGCCCCATTAGTTTAGCGATTTTAAGAACTTTCACCCCATATTAAGACCTTTCGTACAATTCAGGTGTCTATTTTATCCTGGCGAGCGATAGCGAGCCTGTAATTTAAGAGGAATCGGCCTTCGGCCGGGACATTTTTCTACCGAAAAATGTACAAATTTATCTTGAAAGGGACTCGAGGGGGTGTAATTTTAAGGTTGATGGAGGTCTAGGGAACAAACTAAATACCTCCCCTTAAGGCCACAACCACATTATAACCACAACTACCACAACTACCACCCCTGCTGACTGTAATCCCTAGGCCCCCACTACAGTAATATTCCGAGACACATTTGACAAGTAGACTCCAACTTTCTCCAAGATTCGTAATTATCCTTTAATGACTTTCCTTCCCTACTCCCTCGCCTCTACTCAACTTCTCTCTCTCCCCCCCCCCCCCCCCCCCCCTCCTCCTCCTCCTCCTCCTCCTCCTCCTCCTCTCTCTCTCTCTCTCTCTCTCTCTCTCTCTCTCTCTCTCTCTCTCTCTCTCACTTTCAGGATTGCCAAAAATATAATTGAAAAATACCATGGATTAGCACATCTAATACAATTATAGAACTCAAAATACGACAAAAATACATATATAGACTAATGACCAAACATAAAGTAAGGGATAAGAAGTTGAATTATCTTACACTTAAAAACACGAATTTCGAGACAGTTACTTTCCTGCCCTCGCCATATTATCTCAAAATGATTTAGTATTTACAAACGTTGAAGTAAACACACATTATTTCGATGTGTATGAAGGAGACAAAAGGCTTAGCAGCCTGTAACAAGTTTACAGTTTAAGGCAATGAAATGATAATGGCCATTGTATAAAACTTAATTAGAAATAGGACCTAACTAAACAATAAATGAATCTTTATGAAAAAGAGTGAATGACGGTAATCAGTGGTCACGCTTGTTTCAAACTGGTATCAAATCTTGAGAGGGTTGGTTGGAGGATGTTCAGCCAAACCATCGACTCAGCACAGGACAACCAGGAAGGAGGACCGAAGACAGCGAGGACGGCAATCTACAAAGGAATTAAATACTAATCCGTCAAGAACCGCGAATTTGGATAAAGCTCCACCAACACGACCCAAATTCAAAAACCGTCAGGGATAACGACCGAGGACCGAGGACAGCCATGAATGTAAATGTAGATCCGACCAGAACCAAAAATTCGATGAAAGAACGTTCTGCGAGTTCTAAAACCGCAACTTTAAAGGTTTTCTATGCAAACGCTCGTAGCATACGCAATAAATTTTCAGATTTAGAGGAACTAGTGTTTACAGAAAATTATGATGTGATTGGCATAACAGAATCTTGGCTCAATACACAAGATAGAGACTTGTTAGCAGAGTATTCACTTCCCGGTTATGTAATGTTTGAGAACAGCCGAATAAATAAAAATGGAGGTGGCGTTTTATTTTATATCAAAGAAAGTCTTAACCCGACCCTCGTGTCAAAACCTCAAATTGTGAACGTCGACACATCTTTTGTGCTAATAAAGAATAATAAAGGTACAAAAATAATACTTGCGTTAATATACAGACCTCCAGCTCAATCAGTGCAAACTGACCGAGAAATTTACGAACAAATTGCAGATGTAAGTAACTCACAAGATACCGTAATTTTTGGCGACTTTAATTTACCTGTGACCAAGTGGGGCGATACTCTTACTTCACACTCCGGACATGACTTGTATACGAACTTGCAAGAGAGTTCGCTTTATCAATTTGTTCGAATGCCGACCCGTGGTAATAACGTTCTTGACATTGTACTTGCAACAAAAGAAGAATTGATAGAGAATTTGAATGTTGGTGATGAATTCAGTAACAGCGACCATCGTACGATAACTTTCACTTTAAAGTTTACTAGTAACGAACCAAATAGTAGCATCGAAAAAGTCCCTAATTTCAAGAAAGCAAACTTCCATAAACTTAGAGCTATGTTTAAAGAAACTGACTGGAGCTTTTTAATTAACAATAACGACATAATACATCTTGGAAGTTATTCGAAACCACTTACCTAAAAGCAGTGCAAGACTGCATACCATCGAAAATACGGCGTCCAGGCCATAATAATAAGCCCAAATGGTGGAATAAAGATATTTCAAACTGCCTGCTTGCTAAAAAATGTGCTAATGATAGATTAAAATCCTCACAAAATGACGAAGAACGGGTGAAATTTGTAGAGCTACGACGCAAAGCCAAAAGTTAATTAAGCAAAGTAAAAAGACCTTAGAGTTACATATTGCGAATCAAAGTAAAACAAACCCGAAAGAATTCTATAGTTATATCAGAAAGAAAAAAGTAGTTACTTCAACTGTTGGACCGTTAGTCGATGAAAAAGGAGAATACACCAAAGACGAAGTACAAATGAGTAATGCCCTCAATACCTTCTTTGCATCAGTTTTTACAACAGAAGACCTCAGTGATATCCCTACACCATCGCCGATTCAGATTGATAATTCAGATGTTCTAAGCAATATCACCGTTACAGAGAGAGAAGTATTGAATTGTTTAGATAAACTCAAGGTAAATAAAACGCCAGGACCTGATACAATCTCGCCTAGAGTTCTAAAGGAAGCTAAGAATGAGCTCTCCAAACCACTGACATTACTATTCAATAAATCCTTGCAGTCTGGAACTATGCCTGATCAGTGGAAGCTAGCCAACGTAACACCGATATTCAAAAAAGGCAGCAAATCCCTACCCAGTAACTATCGTCCAATTAGCTTAACCTCAGTTGTATGTAAAATGCTAGAAACGGTCATACGAGACAGACTCGTAAATCACTTGGAGGAAAATAACATACTTAAAGATACTCAACACGGCTTTCGTAAAAAACGTTCCTGTTTAACAAACCTCTTAGACTTCTTCCACGATATCCTCAACCTCTACGATGAGAGTAAAGCTGTAGATATTATATACCTTGATTTTCAAAAGGCCTTTGACAAAGTTCCCCACAAACGTTACTGCTAAAACTAAAAGCGCATGGAATACAAGACGGTGTGTTGAAATGGATAGAAAATTGGCTCAGCAACAGAAAGCAAAGGGTAGTCATAAACGGTAAGGCATCTAAATGGACCAATGTAAGTAGCGGGTACCCCAGGGATCGGTACTAGGACCAATTCTCTTTCTAATTTACATCAACGACATAGATGAGGGTCTCACCTGCACAATCTCAAAATTTGCTGACGATACAAAAATTGCAAATAGCGTACTCTCAAAAGAACAAGTTGACGATATGCAACACAATCTAGATAAATTGTCATGTTGGGCCCAAATTTGGCAAATGAGTTTCAATGCGGATAAATGTAAAGTACTACATGTCGGATACCTAAATGAGAAAGCAAACTATTCGATGAATGGCACTCAGCTTAAGAATGTAAACAGAGAAACTGATCTGGGAGTAACAATATCGAGTAACCTAAAACCGAGTCAACAATGTTCAGAAGTTGTTAAGAAGGCAAACAAAATAATTGGCTTTATAGGCAGGTCATTTGAGCATAAATCCAAAGAAGTTATCCTAACCCTTTACAATTCCTTAGTCCGCCCTCTTCTGGAATACTGCGTTCAATCCTGGTGCCCTTATTACCAAAAAGATATAAACAAGCTAGAACGAGTTCAACGTAGAGTTACCAAAATGATACCTAGCCTAAAGAACAAACCATACGAAGAGCGTCTTAGAGAATTAAATCTATTTCCTTTAACCCAGCGCAGATTAAGAGGCGACTTAATTCAAGTGTTCAAAATCATCAAAGGCATCGACAATATGAACTGTAGTAAGTACTTCACTATCGACCAATCTAATTACACGCGGGGAAACGGTTGCAAAATTATTGGTAAATCTTTTAACTCGCACGAATCTAAGAATTTCTTCTTCAATCGAGTTGTCAACTTGTGGAATGGGCTTCCCCGAGACGTTATAGACTGCAGCACCGTTGATTCATTTAAATTCCGCCTAGACAAATATCTCGCATCAAACCCGCGACTGACTGCGTTTGTAAATGAATAACTTTATCCTCCCCTCAGTTACTAACCCATATGTCCCCTACTAACTTCCTAGTCCTGCCACGTTAGTGGCAGGGCA
The DNA here is from genome assembly GCA_032716605.1 of Paralithodes platypus. Lineage (NCBI taxonomy): Eukaryota > Metazoa > Arthropoda > Malacostraca > Decapoda > Lithodidae > Paralithodes > Paralithodes platypus. The sequence continues at coordinate 27,827,159 of CM064499.1, forward strand.
GTAGTTCCCTTTCCAATGTTCCCTTACCCACTCTAAACCACTGTTTGGACACTTGATCCTCAGTGTTTTGGAGGACAAGCAACCTAGAAGGGTCACTAGATCTGTTGTTGCTTGATTTCCTTTGTACTCCTTTGTACCTTCCCCTCTTCTGCCCATACCCTAATCAGAGAGATAGAGAGATAGAGAGATATATGAATAGGTTGTGCTTCCATCTTCTATACATTCTCTAGGTTCATACCAAATATGCATTAAGGGGAGACTTCCACTTGAGGGATTTTTTTCTTGACCACTTTCTCCCTCATGGTTAGCCCCATTGCTTTTGATATTATAAGACGTTCGCCCCATTAGTTTGGTGATTTTAAGAACTTTCGCCCCATTTATGTCAATTTTAAGATATTTCGTGCCATTTAGGTGTCTATTTTTCCTAGCGAGCGATAGCGAGCCTGTAATTTAAGAGGAACGGGCCTTCGGCCGGGAAATGTTTACCGAAAAATGTACAAATTTATCTTGAAAAGGGGGTCTAGGGGCTGTAATGTTAAGCTTGATGGAAGTCTAGCGAACTAACTAAAAACCTCCCCTTATGAATGGCATACATTGCTTCGAGTTATATATGTACAGCTACTGACAAATGTTCGAGAGCTCTTGCAATTTTCTTTATGTAAATGCATCCATTTGGATTGATGTTCGGAACAAATCTGCTATATATTATTCGATACATAATGCATATGTATTAATTCATAGCCGATATCAATATGTATTAGTTCATAGCCGATATCAATATGTATTAATTCATAGCCGATATCAATATGTATTAATTCATAGCCGATATCAATATGTATTAATTCATAGCCGATATCAATATGTATTAGTTCATAGCCGATATCAATATCAATGGATATATCTGCATAAAGAAACTCGCAAGAGCTCACACACATTTTTCAGTACCTGCACATATTGGATTATTTAACTATTTATTAAGGGAGCCCACCTCGCTTTTTTTCTCTTAACCTCTCTCTCTCTTTGGCTTCTATCCATTCGGCCCCATTCAGCCTACTGTTTTAAGACGTTTACCCCCATCGAGGTGCCAATATTTTCCTGGCGAGCGGTAGCGAGCCAGCATATATATATATTTGTTTTGACAGCAAGCTAAATTTGTACATTTTTCGATAGAAAAATGTCTCCGGCGAAGCCGGTTTTCTCCATACAATGCTGGCTCGCTTTCGCTCGCCAGGAAGATATCGACACCTGGATGGGGATATAAGTCTTAAAACAGTTGGCTGAATGGGGCCGAATGGATACAAGCCAGGGAAAGAGAGAAAAGGAGAGAAAGATAAAAAAAAAAAAAAACCCGGTGACCCCCCCCTTAATATATACAGCATATCATTAATCCCAGTTTATTGTTTAATGCATACCGGTAATATTCTTCTTCCTATTTCCCCAGGTACTATGTCCGGAGGGAATTGTGCGTGTTAAGAAAGTTCTCAAGCATCCCTGAAAGGATCAAGAGGTCAGTAACAGTTTTTTTTTTTCTTTAATATTCGTCTTTAGATGTTGCTGGTTCTCTCTTAATCATTCTCTTCTCTACCGCTTTCCTTTTGTTGTTCAAGTATCAGCATTTTTCTCCGGGATTATTAAAAAGTTGGGGGAAAGGTTCGTGTGTGTGTTTGTACGTGCGCGCGTGTGTGTGTGTTGTATAGATAAATAGATAGATAGATAGATAGATAGATAGATTGATATAGATAATACCGGTAATAATATAAAGGGAGAAAGACAATAACCACACAAACATTTCGTCCAAGCCTAAGATGCTTTAAAGCACAATAGGAATATAATATTATAGTCTTGTATAAAGCAAACCAATGTAAAATGATTACAGAGAGAGAGAGAGAGAGAGAGAGAGAGAGAGAGATAGTGTGTGTGTGTGAGAGTTAAGATTGAGAGAGAGAGAGAGAGTGAGTTAGTGAGAGAGAGAATGAGAAAGAAAAAGACGGGAAGACAGACCAAAATATACAGATTGGCCGACAGAACTGAGAGAGAGAGAACCGGAAACTACTCAACCTCTCCCAAGTTCCGTTGTTTCCGTAACGTTGTTTGAGTTTCGGATGACCATAGTTACCAACACACATACACAACAAGGGGGGGGGGGGGGGGAGAGAGAGAGAGAGAGAGAGAGAGAGAGAGAGAGAGAGAGAGAGAGAGAGAGAGAAGTACATACGTAAAAAGCCAAGAAAAAGTACTACTTGAAAGGCTCCCAAAGTTTTAACAAGACGGGGCTGCAATAAAGACAGATAATAATGAGAGGGTCAAAGAGAGAGAGAGGGAATGGGAGACGTAGAGGAGAGGATATGAAGAAGGGGAAGCGACAAAAATAAGAGAGAGAGAGAGAGAGAGAGAGACTGAGACTGGAGGAGGTGACTCATTAGAGGTTAAATTAGGTGTCCTGAAGGGGATACCAACAGCGTCTTGGCTCTCTATCTATCTATCTTTCTGTATCTGTCTATCTATCTATCTATCTATCTATCTATCTATCTATCTATCTATCTGTGTCTATCTATATATTTTTTATCTTTATCACTTTCATTTCCCCAGTTCCCTCACACTCTTTCATTTTCATTGTTTATCTATCTTTGTCCATCTATCTATCTATCTATCTATCTATCTATCTATCTTTATGTCTATCTATATCAACTATTACACGGCTTTCTCATTTCACCAGTTCCCTCACACTCTCGTTTTCTTTATTTATCTCTCTCTCTCTCTCTGTTTATATATATATATATCTACCTCTATCTATCTATCTATATATATATCTATCTATCAACTATCACACGACATTCTCATTTCACCAGTTCCCTCACACTCTCGTTTTCTTTATTTATCTATGTCTATCTATCTATCTATCTATCTATCAACTATCACACGACATTCTCATTTCACCAGTTCCCTCACACTCTCTCGTTTTCTATATTTATCTACCTCTCTTTCTCTTTTTATATATCTATCTACATCTATCTATCTATCTATCTATCTAGCTAGCTAGCTATCAACTAATTCACGACTTTCTCATTTCACCAGTTCCCTCACACACTCTCGTTTTCTGTATTTATCCCTGTGTCTTATCTATCTATATCTATCTATCTATCTATCTATATCTATCTATCTATCTATCTATCTATCTACTATCACACGACATTCTCATTTCACCAGTTCCCTCACACTCTCTCGTTTTCTTTATTTCCTCTCACATTTTCTCACTCGGTTTTCTTCGCTGACTTTCCACTTTTTTGACACATGTCTATTTTCTCCATCTTCTCTGGATTAAAGGCGGGTCACCGTTTTTTTTTTTTTTATCTTTCTCTCCTTTTCTATCTTTCCCTGGCTTGTATCCATTTGGCCCCATTCAGCCAACTGTTTTAAGACGTTTATCCCCATCCAGGTGTCGATATCTTCTTGGCGAGCGATAGCTAGCCAGCATTGTATGGAGAAAACCGGCTTTGTCGGAGATATTTTTCAATCGAAAAATTTACAAATTTAGCTTGCTGTCAAAACAAAAAATATATATATGCTGGCTTGCTACCGCTCGCCAAGAAAATATTGACACCTGGATGGGGGTAAACGTTTTAAAACAGTAGGCTGAATGGGGCCGCATGGATACAAGCCAAAGAGAGAGGGAGAGAGAGGGACAACAAGCGAGGTGGGCTCCCTAAAATGGTTTCCTTGCTCTACATTTTGTTTTTATTTAGTATTTCTTAAGCCATTTCGTGCCATTTGGGTGTAGATTTATCCCGGCTTTCGGCCTTCGGAATGTGGAAAAATGCACAAATTTATCTCGAAGGTGTCGTCCTCTAGTTGGTATTGACTTAATATTGAACCACACACGTTTCCTGATAATTTGAAACTATTATTCTTTACGTACGTTTTGAAATTTGCTGCTGTGTAAGAAATTACTCTCATAAATAATTCTTGAATAATGTAACTGTTAAATTAAATACAAGGTCCTTTTGAAATTGTATCGTTGTATGCTGGCAACTATTATACGATTTTAGTCAGCTTAGGAAGGACGTCTACCCATGAATTAAAAGACTACAGACTATCTCCATCAATGCATTTAGCTACCATATATAATTATAGCCATCCTAACCTTCATAAAATCGTAAATTTTTTGGAAGCTGAAATCCAATAAAGAAGACGTCGCCGGTACGGAAGGGGTTATATCATTTCATATCGCAAAATATATCGGCGAAAACTGCAACAACAAAATATATCGGCGAAAACTGCAACAACAAAACATATCGGCGAAAACTGCAACAACAAAATATATCGGCGAAAACTGCAACAACAAATATATCGGCGAAAACTGCAACAACAAATATATCGGCGAAAACTGCAACAACAAATTATATCGGCGAAAACTGCAACAACAAAATGGAAAAAGCGCGAGAACAAATGATGAAACTCGAAGCTAGACAGAAAATACAGAAAATGTTAGAACAAGAATGTCAATTAACTTCTGATCGTAAAACATTATCCTAAAAGTGGGAATGCATGCAGAGAAATACACACCAGTCTAGATGACAAGAAACAATTATACTAATACAGAGGGGAATCGTGGAGGAAATTTAAAAAACAAATAGTGAGTTTATACAGAAAAACAAAAATAATACAATGGATTTCGTATTGCCATTGAAGAGAATATTAGATTGTTCCTCTCTAGGCTACTTATTAAGGAGGGATGGTTCACTTTTTGGTCGATTTTTTTTTTTTTTTTTTTCATTTATTAATTATTTTCTAGTTTCGTCCTTAGACTAACACCAAACTTTTTAAAATCATCCATTAAATCTCCCTTCTAGATTAATTTGTACATTTTTCGGTAGAAAAATGTCCCGGCCGTTCTTCCCAAATTACAGGCTCACGATTTCGTTCGCCAGGAAAAAAACAATTGACACCTAAATAGCACGAAAGGTCTAAATATTGACAAGGAAATGGGGCGGAAGGTCTTAAAATCGACAAACTAATGGGGGCAAACACCTTAAAATCTGAAAACAAATGGGGGCTAAGAATGAGGGAGAAGGGGGAGCCAGAAAAACGCCCCATCTCCCCTTTAAAGAGTAAGGATGGATAGCCAATTATGAGGTGCTTGATGAACTTGGAAAAGGTTGACAAAATGCTTAAGGGGCAGATGGGTCGTTTTTCTGGTCCCCCCCCCCCCCTTCATCCTCATGTTTAGCCTCCTTAGTTTTCAGATTTTAAGACGTTCGCCCCATTAGTTTGTCGATATTAAACCTTTCGTCCCATTTCTTTCGTGCCATTTAGGTGTCGATTTTTTCCTAGCGAGCGATAGCGAGCCTGTGATTTTAGGAGAAGCCGGCCATTTTTCTATCGAACAATGGAGGGCTAGGGAGTGTTTTGTTAAGGTTGGTGAAGGTCTAGCGAGGAAACTAAAACAAAAAATAATATATAAATGAAGAGACTCCCCCCAAAATAACCACTGTCCCCTTAAACACACCATTTGAGGAGGAGCACTTTATTGACGACGGAACTCTTTAAATAGATACTGCCCTTTGCCACTTTTTTTTTTTTTTTTTTTTTTTTTTTTTTTTACCCTTCTCCTTTATGTTTAGCCCAATTAGTTTTTGAGATTTTAAGACGTTCGCCCCATTAGTTTGGCCATTGTAAGACCTTTTGCCCCATTTTGTCGTCAATTGTAAGACCTTTCCTGCCATTTAGGTGTCGATTTTTTGGGAGGAATTCTCACTCTATATCTATCGATCTATCTATATCTATCCATCTATCATTAAAGGAAAATATGAAAAAATAACATCTTCAATTCTGCATGTTAACCCCTCTCTCTCTCTCTCTCTCTCTCTCTCTCTCTCTCTCTCTCTCTCTCTCTCTCTCTCTCTCTCTCTCCCCCTGCCACTAAACTCAAGGATCCCACGTAGTTTTTCACCATCCTCTTTCTTTATGGGTCTAATATTTCTACACTTACCTCTTTGTCCGCGCTGGCTCCCTCCCGTCACTCCGCTGCCTTGCTCTATTTATCTATTTAACTACCATTTTTTAAATATATACCCTATTTCCCCCTCGTTATATGTAAAAATATATATATATATACCCGGTATGTATATATACAGTATATATAATATATATATATATATATATATATATATATATATATATATATATATATATATATATATATATATTTATTTATTATACTGTATATCTATACTGTATATGTATGTATTTAATTTAGCTGGTATTGGGGTAACTCGACCCAAGGAGTTACATAGGCCAGACCCCAGTGGTATTGTTGGCCGTTCACAGAGCCCCACGTCATATATTATATCTAGTTATCCTGTGAAGCTACTTAGAGGCAAATTGACTTCACACGTTTAGCTAGCGCCTTAGTTTGTCCGGCCTGCTATGCAAGCGCTATACCCTGCTCCAAGTAGGTAGGCCAGAAATCATGAACCCTAACCTCTGTAACACAAAAAGGGCTAGAGCAAATAAGCTGTACATTTCCACACCTATGCCTTGGCTGACCCTTCCCAAATGGTAGAAATATTTGCTGGATTACTCTAGTGGTTTGTGAGTTATAGAGGTTAATGTTCAAGAGCTTTGTGAGTTATAGAGGTTAATGTTCAAGAGCTTTGTCCTACTTACTTGGAACAGGGTATAGCCATGGGACATACTGTATACCAGATCCCTTCAACCTCCATGACTGTTTACAAGAAGGGGAGTGAACATGGGTCACCCTTAAGGGGAGGTTTTTAGTTTGGTCTCTAGATATCCATCAAGCTTAAGATTACACCCCCTTGAGCTCCTTTCAAGATAAATTTGAACATTTTTCGGTAGAAAAATGTCCCGGCTGAAAGCCGGTTCCTCTTAAATTACAGGCTCGCTATCGCTCGCCAGGATAAAATTGACCCCTAAATGGCACGAAAGGTCTTAAAATTGACAGAAATGGGTCGAAAGTTCTGAAAATAGTCAAAATAATGGGGCGAACGTCTTAAAACTAGAAAAGCAATGGGGCTAAACATGAGGGAGGAAGGAGTCAAACAAATATTCCCTCAAGTGGAGGTCTCTCCTTAACGCCTTCTGTACCGGCGACGTCTGTTCAGTTTTAGTATTGTTATATTTAGACGAGTTTGTGCAGTTTAAGAAGGTTCTGTGGTCGAAAAAAGGGTTAAGGGAGATAGTTCGAAGCCTGTTAATTGCTGGAGGCACTATATAATTTTTTTTTTTTTTTTTTTTTTTTTTCTTTTTTTTCCCCCCCCCCCAAACTTACTTCCTCTCGGGCATAGGCTGAGAGCCTTAACATTCACCGCTTTACAATGAAGCCCGTGAGGTCTTGTTCCAGTCTAGGGAGTGAGACATGTGAAGCACGCAGAGTACAACGAGCACCTGCCATCTTGCCTTCACATGAGGCATGGTGCTCACTCCTGGCCCGAAACGACCCCATCTCTGAAGCCACCTCGTTCCCGTGCTTCACAGTCTCACCCCCTACACTCGGACTCTCACACTTACACACACACAACGCCACCTGTTGAGCAGATAACTCATCAGGCATTGCACCCCTATAGCACATTTTGAATATGGTAATATTCATACAGTGCTATTTAATCAGGGAACACTTAATAATATCGTCTAACAGTAGCCAGAATAAAGTTAAAAAGATGGCGCCGGTACAGAAAGGGTTAATTGCTCGCTTAACCAGGTACGCAGGAGCTAACCAGATGACCTAGGCAGGCTTCCGTTAGCTATTGTAGCCTTTTAGAGATAGGTGGAAATTTTTAGGGTGGCATCTTGCTTTGGCATCCCTTTTCACTCTCTCATATAATTATTAGATAGAGAAACTTCGGAAAACCTCATTATATAAATACATCTTTGTTGCTTGCTTTCTTTTGTATTCTGTCTCAATATTTGTCATGGTCCTTCCTCATCAAAGTACAACTCCGCCACTACCACCTCTTTGGGTCTCGAAGCTCCAAAACTCGATCCTGTGAAACCATGAGGGACTCCGCCCTTATTTTATTTAGCTAAAGAAAGATCGTGTGATTCAAAGGGTTAGTTGAAATAATCCGTACCTCTATTTACTGTATACCTAGAGGTCGGTCAACGGCTGAACAAGAGCGATTTCGCGCTAAACCTGTGTTGCCGTGGGTTTTTCAGCATTTGGTATACAGTTTCGGTTTTCACGTGGTACCGGACTTTCAGTGGGCAATGTCTGTCTGTATGCCAAACTTAAACTCGGTATTTAAAACAAAATACGACAACTAATCACAATTGTCTTAGCCGCCCGCCACCTTTGATTGCCAAGAACAACAAGAATTACAACAACAACAACAACAACAACAGCATGTTGCACTGGAGATCGTCTTGGAGACCCACCAAATGGTCCTGAAATTACTCCCAGCTCAAGGCATCAAATAGTGTTGTATTATATTTATTTATTTTTCTTACAAACACTGCCAGGTGTTGCTGTCTTCCTTGTGCAAGGATATAGAGGAGTTGGATCAGCCTATAGGTGTTTCTTCTTAGCAGCCATAGCCTGACCAACCCAAGGCCTTGACTTTGGTATCTGTTTACCTGGGGACTTTCGGATATATTTTACGGTACGTTATTACACTCTCCCACGTGGAAACGAATCGACTAGTACCTTTAAACCGTTAAACAATAACCATATTAAATTGTATTAACTGAAGACCAGCGTTTTACAGCCGGTAATTATACTATTTAGTGTTAGCTAGAATATAATTGAAATAAAGCCACTAGGAGTCTCGAAGCTCCGAAACACCATTTTTGAACCCCAGAACTACTCAGTACCTCGGGTCCCTGGGTGCTGCAGGCTAATATATGCGAGGCCTCCGGATCCTCTTTAAGGGAACCCACCTCGCTCTTTTTATCTTTTTATCTTTTCTTTCTTTCCCTGGCTTGTATCCATTCGGCCCCATTCAGCCCCATTCAGCCAACTGTTTTAAGACGTTTATTCCAATGCAGGTGTCGATTTCTTCCTGGCGAGCGAGAGCGAGCCAGCATTGCGTAGAGAAATCTAGCTTTGCCGGAGAAATGTTTCTATCGAAAAAAGCTTGCTGTCAAAAGAAAAATATATATATGCTGGCTCACTACCGCTCGCCAGGAAAATATTGACACCTGGACGGGGGTAAACGTCTTAAAACAGTAAGCTGAATGGGGCCGAATGGATACAAGCCAGAGACAGAGAGAAAAGGAGAGAAAGGTAAAAACAAAGCAGGTGACCCCCCTTAACTGTTAATTGCCGACGCTTAATTTCTTTTTCTCTCACCCTCGCTCTTTCTCCTTCAAGTTCCCGCGGCAGCCATGAAGTCTAAGGAAGTTACACAGTTTTTTGGTTTTACGTGAGCAGGAAGAAGAGGAGGAATTAATTTGAATTGAGGACGACTTGCGTTCTGTTTTTTGCCCTCCTTATGTTTGTTGATTTATGTTTATATATTTGTATTTTATATTATATACATGTATATATACAGTATATATATATATATACAGTATATACAGTATAACAGTATTATTGATCTATAGTATATTTATATATATCGATATAGTTAGTGGCAATAGAGTTTTCCTCGGGGGAAGGCAGAGTCTTATAAGGGCAAGCACACACCAAGGTAAACACGAACATCTTTATTCTCGGTACCGGTAACGTTTCGACATTAACATAGGTGGACATATACGCTATATATATTATATTATCGATATATATATATATATATCTATATATCTCCAGTTATTGAAGCGGGGTACATATGTTTTTTTTTTTTTTTTTTTTTTTTTGCTTGGGAGCTGGGAGGGAGAGGTTAAAGGTGCTTGTATTTGGTGCGTGAATAAGTCATAATGTCAGTGCGTTTGATGTCTGATCTTCGTTATTGATTGAAAATTAATAACTTGGGTTTGAAAAAAATATTAACTTGGGTGAGGTTGTAAAAACTGTATTTAAGCTTCCGGCGCAGGTCTTTCGACTACCTTGATTTATTATTATAAAATATTACCCCACATAACGGAATTATAAATGAGTGTTATGAGGGGGGAAAGCATGCGGCATGTTAAAAATCTGTTCAGGTTTGCAAATAAAATTAGAATACAATCAGCGTAAAAATAATGTTATATTGACCAAAATGTTGCACATACAAATTATTTATGATATACTGTATTTATACATCTATATATATATATAGCGTATATGCCACCTAATGATATAATGACCTTTGCGTTGACCTTATAAAGACCATCTGGCCAGTGGACAAATGACTGGTTTTGGCGTCTACACACACAAAGAACAAGATGTATCCCTGTTAGTGTGGGGTGCCTAGGGTGGGGTCGGGTATGAGGCAGTCTAGGGCAGTGGGGCGTGACTTGAACAGTGTGTGGGTGGGAGGCGAGGTTTGTTGGGTGCGGAGGGAACCTGTCAGTGGCGTTGTGGGGAATTTAGACCAGTGGCTATGTGTGGAGGTGAAATCCCTGTGTCTCCGGGATGATGTGGCGAGTCTTATGGCAGTGGGGAAAGTGTAAAAGTGTAAGTATTGAGAGTGTGTGATATGTGTGGGGTTGAGGGTTTTGAGGTCATGGGAGCTAGGGGAGGGTTCTGGAGTTATGTGGGGAATCTAGAGCCGTGTGGGGAGGTCTCGAACATTGTGTGGGGGTGAGATCTATGGTTATATGGGGGGGTGCCTGGTGTGGAAGGTGAAAAGTCCTAGCGTGGGTGTGGGGGAACTCTACAACATGTGGGGGGATGAAGTGGGTGTTGGGTTTGTCTGGGGTGGTGTGGGGTGTGTAGTGCGGTGGGTATAAACGGCTAGGGTAGTGGTGAGGGGATTCTACAACATGTGTGGGGTGGTGGTGTGGTGAGTGTGAAGAGGCTAGGGTGAGTGTGGGGGATGGAGGGGGTGCTAGTAGACTACATGGGGTGAAGGTAATAACGCGTGGGGAGATCTGAAGAAAGACCAACTTACCTCCTACGGTGTTCAGTGGCTGCCTCTACCACCCTCCATCTAATCTATACCTATATTATTAACAGTAGTAGTACTAGTAGTAGTAAGGGAGGTAGAAGTATTAGTAGTAGTAGTAGTCAATCAATCAATTCCTTTATTTCGCAATACATATGTACAGTACACAGTACAAAACACACACATTACAAGTAGTAGTAGTAGTAGTAGTAGTAAGGGAGGTAGACGGATATAGTAGTAGTACGTAGTAGTAGTAGTAGTAGTAGTAGTAGTCGTGAGTAGTAAGGGAGTGGGTAGAAGTAGTAGTAGTAGTAGTAGTTAGGTAGTTAGGAGTATTAGTACGTAGTAGTAAGGGAGGTAGAAGTAGTAGTAGTAGTATTTGTAGTAGTAGTAGTATAGTAGTAGTAGTAGTAAGGGAGGTAGAAGTAGTAGTATTAGTAGTAGTAGTAGTAGCAGTAGTAGTAGTAGTAGTAGTAGTAGTATGGTATATTCAATATGACTAATCTAGCAATGTTGACCCTTAACCTCTAGTACCTTGGGTAGAGCTGGAGTTAATGATCTGTAAATGGTCACCCCCATATACAGGTTAGCTCTCTCTCTAAATAGTCACCCCCATATACAGGTTAGCTCTCTCTCTCTAAATGATAGAAATAATTGCTCGATAGATCATGTCTTTTTTTTTGCCTTCCCTGTTTAACCGACCGTATTGGTAATTAACGCTCGTCTCACTCGTGTT
>CM064499.1:27838976-27841476 GCA_032716605.1 Paralithodes platypus
ATATGCATATTATAGTTTTGTAAGGCCAGACTGCCTAGTAAGGACCTTGAGGTCTGTGTGGTCTGTGTATCTATGTAGCTCTATGTAGCTCTCTCTCCCTGCCACTAAACTCAAGGATCCCACGTAGTTTTTCACCATCCTCTTTCTTTATTTGGGGGTCCTCCCCCCTTTACAATTTTAATATTGTTCGAACACTTACCTCTTTGTCCGCGCTGGCTCCCTCCCGTCACTCCGCTGCCTTGCTCTATTTAGCTATTTAACTACCATTGTTTTAATATAATACCACCCTATTTCCTTCCCCCTCGTTATATGTAACAAAATAATATATATATACCCGGTATCTATATATACAGTACATATAATATATATATATATATATATATATATATATATATATATATATAATATATATATATATCATAGTATATATTTATTTATTTATACTGTATATCTATACTGTATATGTATGTGTTTAATTTAGCTGGTATTGGGGTAACTCGACCCAAGGAGCTACATAGGCCAGACCCCAGTGGTATTGTTGGCCGTTCACAGAGCCCCACGTCATATAATATATCTAGTTATCCTGTGAAGCTAGAGGCAAATTGACTTCACACGTTTAGCTAGCGCCTTAGTTTGTCCGGCCTGCTATGCAAGCGCTATACCCTGGTCCAAATAGGTAGGCCAGAAATCGTGAACCCTAACCTCTGTAACACAAAAAGGGCTAGAGCAAATAAGCTGTACATTTCCACACCTATTCCTTGGCTGACCTTTCCCAAATGGTAGAAATATTTGCTGGATTACTCTAGTGGTTTGTGAGTTATAGAGGTTAATGTTCAAGAGCTTTGTCCTACTTACTTGGAACAGGGTATAGCCATGGGACATACTGTATACCAGATCCCTTTAACCTCCATGACTGTTTACAAGAAGGGGAGTGAACATGGGTCACCCTTAAGGGGAGGTTTTTAGTTTGGTCTCTAGATATCCATCAAGCTTAAGATTACACCCCCTTGAGCTCCTTTCAAGATAAATTTGTACATTTTTCGGTAGAAAAATGTCCCGGCTGAAAGCCGGTTCCTCTTAAATTACAGGCTCGCTATCGCTCGCCAGGATAAAATTGACCCCTAAATGGCACGAAAGGTCTTAAAATTGACAGAAATGGGTCGAAAGTTCTGAAAATAGTCAAAATAATGGGGCGAACGTCTTAAAACTAGAAAAGCAATGGGGCTAAACATGAGGGAGGAAGGAGTCAAACAAATATTCCCTCAAGTGGAGGTCTCTCCTTAACGCCTTCTGTACCGGTGACGTCTGTTCAGTTTTAGTATTGTTATATTTAGACGAGTTTGTGCAGTTTAAGAAGGTTCTGTGGTCGAAAAAAGGGTTAAGGGAGATAGTTCGAACCCTGTTAATTGCTGGAGGCACTATATACATTTTTTTTTTTTTTTTTTTTTTTTTTTTTTTTTTTTTTTACTTCCTCTCGGGCATAGGCTGAGAGCCTTAACATTCACCGCTTTACAATGAAGCCCGTGAGGTCTTGTTCCAGTCTAGGGAGTGAGACATGATAAGCACGCAGAGTACAACGAGCACCTGCCATCTTGCCTTCACATGAGGCATGGTGCTCACTCCTGGCCCGAAACGACCCCATCTCTGAAGCCACCTCGTTCCAGTGCTTCACAGTCTCACCCCCTACACTCGGACTCTCACACTTACACACACACAACGCCACCTGTTGAGCAGATAACTCATCAGGCATTGCACCCCTATAGCACATTTTGAATATGGGAATATTCATACAGTGCTATTTAATCAGGGAACACTTAATAATATCGTCTAACAGTAGCCAGAATAAAGTTAAAAAGATGGCGCCGGTACAGAAAGGGTTAATTGCTCGCTTAACCAGGTACGCAGGAGCTAACCAGATGACCTAGGCAGGCTTCCGTTAGCTATTGTAGCCTTTTAGAGATAGGTGGAAATTTTTAGGGTGGCATCTTGCTTTGGCATCCCTTTTCACTCTCTCATATAATTATTAGATAGAGAAACTTCGGAAAACCTCATTATATAAATACATCTTTGTTGCTTGCTTTCTTTTGTATTCTGTCTCAACATTTGTCATGGTCCTTCCTCATCAAAGTACAACTCCGCCACTACCACCTCTTTGGGTCTCGAAGCTCCAAAACTCGATCCTGTGAAACCATGAGGGACTCCGCCCTTATTTTATTTAGCTAAAGAAAGATCGTGTGATTCAAAGGGTTAGTTGAAAAAATCCGTACCTCTATTTACTGTATACCTAGAGGTCGGTCAACGGCTGAACAAGAGCGATTTCGCGCTAAACCTGTGTTGCCGTGGGTTTTTCAGCATTTGGTATACAGTTTCGGTTTTCACGTGGTACCGGACTTTCAGTGGGCAATGTCTGTCTGTATACCAAACTTAAACTCGGTATTTAAAACAAAATACGACAACTAATCACAATTGTCTTAGCCGCCCGCCACCTTTGATCGCCAAG
>CM064499.1:27846476-27856476 GCA_032716605.1 Paralithodes platypus
ACCTACTCATTCACCCATCTCATGAATCACACACTCACCTATCCATTCACCCATCTCATGAATCACACACTTACCTACTCATTCATCCATCTCATGAATCACACACTCACCTACTCATTCATCCATCTCATGAATCACACACTCACCTATCCATTCACCCATCTCATGAATCACACACTTACCTACTCATTCATCCATCTCATGAATCACACACTCACCTACTCATTCATCCATCTCATGAATCACACACTCACCTATCCATTCACCCATCTCATGAATCACACACTTACCTACTCATTCACCCATCTCATGAATCACACACTTACCTACTCATTCACCCATCTCATGAATCACACACTCACCTATCCATTCACCCATCTCATGAATCACACACTCACCTATCCATTCACCCATCTCATGAATCACACACTTACCTACTCATTCACCCATCTCATGAATCACACACTCACCTATCCATTCACCCATCTCATGAATCACACACTTACCTACTCATTCATCCATCTCATGAATCACACACTTACCTACTCATTCACCCATCTCATGAATCACACACTCACCTACTCATTCATCTATCTCATGAATCACACACTTACCTACTTATTCATCCATCTCATGAATCACACACTTACCTACTCATTCATCCATCTCATGAATCACACACTTACCTACTCATTCATCCATCTCATGAATCACACACTTACCTACTTATTCATCCATCTCATGAATCACACACATACCTACTCATTCATCCATCTCATGAATCACACACATACCTATCCATTCATCCATCTCATGAATCACACTCTTACCTACTCATTCATCCATCTCATGAATCACACACATACCTATCCATTCATCCATATCATGAATCACACACTCACCTATCCATTCACCCATCTCATGAATCACACACTCACCTATCCATTCACCCATCTCATGAATCACATACTCACCTACTCAGTCACCCATCTCTTAAATCAAACACTCACCCACCCACTCTCACGCCCACCCACATGCGTAAGATCCACCCACGTATCCAACCTCCATCCATACTAATAACCCGCCCATTCGCATATCCTCCCACCCACTCATACACCCACATAACTATCATCAATGCCACACACTCCATCCATCCACCCATCCACACACTTACTGAATCTCACCTCCGTATCCCATTACCCTGGCCCAACACATCCACCCAACATCCATCTATCCACACACACATCCACCCAACTTAATCCACCCACCACATTCCCATTCACCCACCAACTCCCTTAATCCAATACATCAACCTACCCACACTCCCATCCAACCACACACCCGTCCCACCCACTACATGCCCCCCCATCCCCAGCCCACTTCAGCACCTCACCCCCACTCATCCACGTATATATTTCCACCCTCCTACCACGTTGCCCGCCCCCTTCTCTCAATACCCCCACCTCACTCCCCCACCCCACCCCATACATCGGCACCGCGCCCCCCCCCTCCCAAATATTTCCACCCTCCTCCCTATCCCCCACTTCTCTCAGCACCCCGCCTCACCTTCCTCCAATTGATCCACAGTGTTTTGGAGGACACGCAGCCTAGAAGGGTCACCAGACCTGTTGTTGCTTGATTGCTTTTGTACTACTTTGTACTCCCCCCCCCCCCCCAACACCCCTATCTGCCACCACAACACCGGCACCCCCCCCCCCCCCCCCCATATATGTCCACCCTCCTACCCACCCCCACTTCTCTCAGCACCCCCACCTCTCCTCCCTACCCCCCCCACCCCACCCCCACTTCTCTCTCAACACCCCGCCTCTCCTCCTACCACCCCCTACCCCACCCCCACTTCTCTCAACACACCCACCTCTCCTCCCTACACCCACCCCCACCCACCCCCACTTCTCTCTCAACACCCACACCTCCCCTCCCTACCCCCCACCCCACCCCCACTTCTCTCTCAACACCCCGCCTCTCCTCCCTACCACCCCCACCCCACCCCCACTTCTCTCTCAACACCCCCACCTCTCCTCCCTACCCCCCCACCCCACCCCCACTTCTCTCTCAACACCCCCACCTCTCCTCCCCACATCCCACCCCCCACCTCACCCCCACTTCTCTCAACACACCCACCTCTCCTCCTTACCCCCCACCCCACTCTCACTTCTCTCTCAACACCCCCAACTCTCCTCCGTACCTCCCACACCAACACCCCTACCCCACCCCCACTTCTATCTCAACACCCCCAACTCTCCTCCCAACCTCCCACCGCCACGCCCACCCCCCTCTCTCACACATTGACCTCTCACGCGACGCACTCAACACGCACATATATTAGACGCACGGACACACACCTTCACACCTCGGACACGCACACACGCACACACACTCAAGGGAAGTGTGTTTACGGTCACAGTGCGCCGGCAGACACACATACATAGACACTTGGAAATACATACACACACACACACACACACACACACACACACACACACGCATATACACTCGAAGAAAAAACCCACACATACATAGACACTTGGAAACACACACATACATAGACACTTGGAAACACACACATACATAGACACTTGGAAACACACACATACATAGACACTTGGAAACACACACATACATAGACACTTGGAAACACACATACATAGACACTTGGAAACACACACATACATAGACACTTGGAAACACACACATACATAGACACTTGGAAACACACACATACATAGACACTTGGAAACACACACATACATAGACACTTGGAAACACACACATACATAGACACTTGGAAACACACACATACATAGACACTTGGAAACACACACATACATAGACACTTGGAAACACACACATACATAGACACTTGGAAACACACACATACATAGACACTTGGAAACACACACATACATAGACACTTGGAAACACACACATACATAGACACTTGGAAACACACACATACATAGACACTTGGAACTAAACACACAAACACACACACACAGTAAAACTCATAAGACATACGACCATAAACCTTGACTATGGCTCCCTAAAAAAAAATAATAATAATAACAAAATATCACTAATAAATCATAATAAGCATTAAAGGGGAGATATCGACTTGAAGGATTTATTTTTCTGGACCCCTTTCTCCCTCAGGTTTAGCCCCATTGCTTTTGAGATTTTAAGACAGTCGCCCCATTAGTTTGGCGATTTTAAGAACTTTCGCCCCCATTTCCGTCAATTTTAAGACCTTTCGTGCAATTTAGGTGTCGATTTTATCCTGGCGAGCGATAGCGAGCCTGTAATTTAAGAGGAACCGGCTTTCAGCCGGGACATTTTTCTACCGAAAAATGTACAAATTTAACTTGAAAGGGGCTCAAGGGGGTGTAATCTTAAGCTTGATGGATATCTAGGGACCAAACTAAAAACCTCCCCTTAAAGCGGGGTCAAACTATTCCAAACACGACCGTCTCTCAATATCTACTATACCCTTAATATTCTACCCTCCTGCAACTATACCCTTAATATTCTACCCGCCTGCAACTATACCCTTAATATTCTACCCGCCTGCAACTATACCCTTAATATTCTACCCGCCTGCAACTATACCCTTAATATTCTACCCGCCTGCAACTATACCCTTAATATTCTACCCGCCTGCAACTATACCCTGCAACTATACCCTTAATATTCTACCCTCCTGCAACTTAACGCCTTTTATAGTTGTGGTTAATTTAAAGGGAGCCCATCCACCTCGCTCTTTGTTGTATCTTTCTCTCCCTCTCTCTATTTGGCTTGCATCCATTCGGGCCCATTCAGCCTACTGTTTTAAGACGTTTACCCCCATCCAGGTGTCAATATTTACCTGGCGAGCGGTAGCGAGCCAGCATATATATATTTTTGTTTTGACAGCAAGCTAAATTTGTACATTTTTCGATAGATTAATGTCTCCGGCGAAGCCGGATTTCTCCATAAAATGCTGGCTCGCTATCGCTCGCCAGGCAGAAACCGACACATGGATGGGGATAAACGTCTTAAAACAGTTGGCTGAATGGGGCCGAATGGATACAAGCCAGGGAAAGAGCGAAAAGGAGAGAGAGAGCAAAAAAGCGATGTGGGCTCCCTTAAGCTACAATTTACCTGGGCAAGGCAGTAATTACCTGTGGAATGAGAAGCACCTGTTGTGTTTATGCGAATGCCAGGGGGGACTAGCATACTTTTTAGTTAATGAGAGGAAGTGGGTATTTTCCGACTGAATATCGTATGAGTTTCTTAGTATTTAGAGATATGTGTATTCATAGAATTACGAATATGTGATGTAGTATAAAGAGTGATCATATATACTATATATATACAGTATATGTGTGTGTGTGTGTGTGTCTGTGTGTATGTGTGTGTGTGTGTGTGTGTGTGTGGAGAGAGAGACCTAACTATAGACATATAAATATTTGTTATTGGATTCAGATATGTTGACCACACTTTTAAGCATGGTAAAGAACTATGCTATACTCTTCTATGGGTTACATGCAATAGGCAATAGGAGAGAACAAGCCCTATAAATAGTATTAACCCTTTCTGTACGATTGTTGTCTGTTTGTATTTAATTATTGATATAGTTAGACGATTATATGCAGATGGTGAGTTATCTGCTCAACAGGTGGCGTTGTGTGTGTGTAAGTGTGAGAGTCCGAGTGTAGGGGGTGAGACAGTGAAGCACGGGAACGAGGTGGCTTCAGAGATGGGGTCGTTTCGGGCCATGAGTGAGCACCGTGCCTCATGTGAAGGCAAGATGACAGGTGCTCGTTGTACTCTACGTGCTTCACATGTCTCACTCCCTAGACTGGAACAAGACCTCACGGGCTTCACTGTTCATTGTAAAGCGGTGAATGTTAAGGCTCTCAGCCTATGCCCGAGAGGAAGTAAGTTGGAATATAGAAAACAAATAAAAAATAAAATAAATAAATAACCGCATTTGTGCCGAGGGGGGTCTTTTTGGACTTTCCCTCTTTCGTTCCATTAGTTTGGATATTATTATTGTTAAGCCCCATTTTGCATTGTCTTTAAATAATAGTACAATGAAATATATAACTAAGGTTGTATTTCAAATTTAGGCCTGGGACCTGTTAAGTAACGATATTTCAGAAAATCTTAGTTTATATACATAATGAAAGTGTCTTAAGGGGAGATCTCCACTTGAGGGATTTTTGCTTGACCTCTTTCTCCCTCATGTTTAGCCCCATTGCTTTTGATATTATAAAACGTTTGCCCCATTAGTTTAGCGATTTTAAGAACTTTCACCCCATATTAAGACCTTTCGTGCAATTCAGGTGTCGATTTTATCCTGGCGAGCGATAGCGAGCATGTAATTTAAGAGGAATCGGCCTTCGGCCGGGACATTTTTATACCGAAAAATTTACAAATTTTTCTTGAAAGGGACTCAAGGGGGTGTAATTTTAAGCTTGATGGAGGTCTAGGGAACAAACTAAATACCTCCCCTTAAAACAGTAGGCTGAATGGGGCCGAATGGATACATCCCAGAAAGAGAGAAAAAGCAGGTCATCCCCCTTCAGAAAACAAAAGACGAAAACAAAACGAGAGAAAACAAAATTAGCACCAAGCAAGAGAGAGAAAAACTAGAACCAAGTAAAAGGAAAAAGAGAGAGAGAGAGAGAGAGAGAGAGAGAGAGAGAGAGAGAGAGAGAGAGAGGGAAACAAATAATAATAATAGTGAAAAAATTAAGAGAGAGAGAGAGAGAGAGAGAGAGAGAGAGAGAGACCGAGAGAGAGAGAGAGACCTGCCGGAGAGATAGAGGGGAAAAATATTAATAAAGGGAAAAAATATGACTGGAGACAAAAGGATGGCGCCCACAAGGAGGAAATATGAGCATGGGTAAAAGCAGGGGGCGGGAAGGTGGAGATTAGAGTGCCTTTATAGTGAGGGTAGCGGCACACGTAGGGGGTCTGGGGAGTCAGAAACAATATGGCGGCTGGGGTCTGAAGTGCCCTGATAGATATACAGTATAGTGATGTATTGCAAAAAAAAAAAAAAAAATTTTTTTTTTTTTTTTTTTTTTTTTTAAAGAGACAATGAACGGAGGAAGGAAAAACACAGATAAAACAAAAAGGTCCATGTGCCTAAAGGCATCCTCCATTCATAAAATGTTTGTAACAACTGGATTTAAACATTTGTTGATTGTAAGTTTGTGGAAAGCAATTCGAGGGAAGTGAATTCCAAAGAGTAGTAGCTCTGGGGATAAATGAATTCTGATAAGCAGAAGTTCTGCATTGTGGAGGAGAAAGTGTAAATTCATGGGCGCTCTCAGCTGCCCTAGTTCTACGGGGAAAGATGTGGAGAGGCGGCACAATTGAAGCAAGTTCCTCGGAACAATTGCTGTGAAAATATCTGTAGAATAATGCAAGGGATGCAACGTTTCTTCGTATGGCTAATGTAGGAAGGTCCTGTGTGATTGCAGGGTTATTGATTAATCTAATAGCTTTATTTTGAATTTTGTCCAACTGCCTCAATGCAACCACTCCACTTCCACCCCACAGAGGTGAACAGTAATCCATCTGAGAGCGCACATGACTTTTATATATTACGGCCAACTGCTCGTCAGTGAAGAATTCTCGAACTCTGTACAGGAGTCCCAGTTTTTTAGAGGCATTCTTAGCAATGCTTCTAACATAATGTGTCCAGCTCAAGTTAGTAGTTAATGTTACACCGAGAATGTCAATACTAGGGGAAGTGGGAATATTTACATCATTAAAAAATATATGGGAGTCAGTGAGATTCTGTCGGTTAGAAAATTGAATGTACTTGGTTTTCTGTGCATTAAAGGAAACTAGATTCTCTTGTCCCCATTCATTAATTCTAGAAAGGTCCTGGTTCAGAGAAATTGCAGTGTTTATTTTTGAATTTATAAGATCGGGTTGGGTGAAAGAATTGGTAAATGTGAAGGAACTGTGGAGTGTTGAGTCATCTGCGTAGGAATGTATTGGATTATGAGTGGTAGATATGAGATCATTGATATGAATGAGGAACAGAGTTGGGGCCAAAAGTGATCCCTGGGGAACACCAGCATTTATTGAGTGAAATTGAGAATAAAGGCCATCTACCATTACACGTATTTTTCTGTTATGAAGATAAGAAGAAATTAGTGGAACTAATGATGCAAGGCCGTAGTGTGACATCTTCGACAATAAGGATTGATGCCAGACTCTATCAAATGTCTTTGATATATCCAGTGCTATTGTATGTGTTTCACCATGTTGGTCTGTAGCTTGGTAATATATATATATATATATGGTAATATATATATATATATATGGTAATATATATATATATATATGGTAATATATATATATATATATGGTAATATATATATATATATATATATATATATATATATATATATATATATATATATATATATATATATAACATAAAGGTACTGTATATGGTGTGCTATTGGGTAAAACATGAGGTAGAAACAAGATGGCGGTAACAAGTCGAGTTGGCACTACCCTCTTGTATATAGGTGCTCTAGTGGGGAAGCAAGGTGGGAAAATGGTAAAAAGGCTTGAAAAACTTGGAATAATATTTTGAGGAATTATTTTAAGATTTTTACCTGGTGGATACCCTGGAGAAAAATATGTGATGCGGGAAAGGTAATTATCTTCAGTTTACATAATTATCTTTATCAATTTAAGGGGGCTCACCGTTTTTTTTTTTTTTTTTTTTATCTCTCTCTCCTTCCCTGGTCATATAATAACTAAATCACGAAATAAATAATATTCAATAAATAATAAATAAATACATATTTTACTCGGATGTTTTAATAAGCATTTTCTTTTAGTTTAACTACAATATTAAATTACTATATGAAATTCGTTTATCTATATAGCAATTCATACATTTTAACAATAGTTTTACTATTAAGAATATAATTTTGAGCTGAATTCTGTGTTTTCTAATGGATGGAACTTATCTGTAGTATTTATAACGCTATTTCATATTGAATTTTACCAATGATCAATATAATCTTTATTTCATTTATACCTGTGTCCCACCTCCTCGCTACAGGATTAATATTACTTATTCAAACAACACTATTAAGAAAATATAATTTCATTAAAGGGAGCCCACCTCGCTTTTTTTCTCTGTTTCTCCCTCTCTCTATGGCTTGTATCCATTCGGCCCCATTCAGCCAACTGTTTTAAGACCTTTATCCCCATCCAGGTGTCGATTTCTTCCTGGCGAGCGATAGCGAGTCAGCATTGTATGGAGAAATCCGTCTTCGCCGGAGACATTTTTCTATCGAAAAAATTACAAATTTAGCTTGCTGTCAAAACAAAAATATATAGATGTTGGCTCGCTACCGCTCGCCAGGAAAATATTGACACGTGGACGAGGGTAAACGTCTTAAAATAGTAGGCTGAATGGGGCCGAATGGATACAAGCCAAAGAGAGAGGGAGAAAAAAAGCGAGGTGGGCTCCTTTAATGAAATTATATTTTCTTAATAGTGTTGTTTGAATAAGCAATATTAATCCTGTAGAGAGGAGGTGGGACACAGGTATAAATGAAATAAAGATTATATTGATGATTGGTAAAATTCAATATGAAATAGCGTTATAAATACTACATATAAGTTCCATCCATTAGAAAACACAGAATTCAGATGAAAATTATATTCTTAATAGTAAAACTATTGTTAAAATGTATGAATTCCTATATAGATAAACGAATTTCATATAGTAATTTAATATTGTAGTTAAACTAAATGAAAATGCTTATTAAAACATCCGAGTAAAATATGTATTTATTTATTATTTATTGAATATTATTTATTTCGTTATTTTTGTATTGATGTATGTATTTACATATATATATATATATATATATATATATATATATATATATATATATTTATTACCATAATTACTTGGTAAAACCCATCAGGATAAAAGGACGCATTCTGCAATATTACTCTGGCAATTATTAGACTTGGAGGAAAAATAATAACAAAATAGAATGAAATCGAAAATAAAAATAAAAATAGGAAACGGGGATTGGGCCTGAGCATATAGATAGATAGAATTATTAGACGATTGTATTTAGATAAAGAAGCAAGTTCGGAAGTCAGAGGGATTATTGAAATCAACTTTACCCCTTCGATTCATAAAGGAGCTTTCAAAATTGAGCAAAATCCTCTAATGGTAACCAGAATAAACAACTGAAATGCGTTATAATACTCGAGGGGTTAAGCAGTGCTTATATTTTTGGTGTATATATATATTATATTATATATATATATATATATATATATATATATATATATATATATATATATATATATATATACAGTATATATACTATATATACATTTATATTTTTAGTTTCCTCCCTAGACCTCCATCAAACTTAAAAATAAAACATCCATTAGATCCCCCTTCTAGATTAATTTGTAAACATTTTGGTAGAACAAATTTCCGGCCAAAGGCCGGTTCTTCTAAAATTACAGGCTCACTATCGTTCGCCTGGAATAAATCGACACCTAAATAGCACAACAAATCTTAATAATTACAAAGAATGGAGCGAAAGGTCTTCATATCGCCAAACTAATGGTCCGAACGTCATAATATTTTAAAACTAATGTGGCTAAACATGAGGAAGAAAAGGGCAACAAAAACCGACTCATCCCCCCTTAAGTAATATACCATTTTAGTGTTGCATCTATATTTCTTCTATAGTTAACCCCTTCAGTACCGGGGATGTCATTTTGTTTTAGTTCAGCTATATTTATGCGATGGTATACAGTTCAGGAAGGATATGTGGTAGTTAAAAGGGTGAATTGAGATACTAGGAAGCCTTTTAATTGCTGCATGTCCTTTTTAAGCTGAATAATAGCCCCTAATAAATGCTAAAATATAAAGAGTACGACCCGACAGTGAAGGGGTTAACGTTTCGTAAATCATGTAATAAGG
>CM064499.1:27861476-27875690 GCA_032716605.1 Paralithodes platypus
TGGTTGGTCTGGGTTAATTTGGCACTGGTTGAGAGCTACTGGTTGAAATGGTCTACTGGTTGAGATGACATGGAACCATTTTTAGCTTGCCCCAACGAAGAAAAATGCCTCCTCAGACTCTCTCTCTCTCTCTCTCTCTCTCTCTCTCTCTCTCTCTCTCTCTCTCTGTCCAAGAATATACCAATTTGGAAGAACATACCTATATTACCCAACTGGCTCTTAAGAGATGTTACCTTTCATCAAAGAGCTAGGTCAAATTTTGTATTGTTAGAATTTATTGTAATTGTATTTCTATGGACCAAATAAATATTATCATTATCATTCTCTCTCTCTCTCTCTCTCTCTCTCTCTCTCTCTCTCTCTCTCTCTCTCTCTCTCTCTCTCTCTCTCTCTCTCTCTCTCTCTCTCTCTCTCTCTCTCTCTCTCTCTCTCTCTCTCTCTCTCTCTCTCTCTCTCTCTCTCTCTCTCTCTCTCTCTCTGTAAACCCCAGCCATTACTGAGGTCAACGCTAACAACAATATTAAATACTCGTTAGTGCAACTCATGCAATAAATATGTTATGTTCATTTGCAATCCTTTCAGCGGGATGACGCTTTGTATGACTGAAATTTGGTGTGCAAATAGTTGTGACCCATTAATTGATAGTCTTGTGCCACATGATAACCAAAGCTGCATACCCAAGTCTGAGAAGCCCACACCAATTTAGGGTTAGAAGGAAGTCGCTCTTTATATTACCTGCAATGGAACGCCAACGGTTTAGAAATTATTGCTCTGCCTTTTGTGTCCTTCATGCACATAGGAAAACAAAAACATAATAATTTTTACAACTGTCACAGGCAAAATTGGAGTAATTATATGCATAGTGTTATGCTGAGCCAAGATATCTTCAAGCACTTAAGGAAAATAACAAGCTAAAACTATGCAAATCGCAAGTTTGAACCCTAAGCTAAGGTATATTGGCAAGCGGTTACACGCAGTAATAAACTAGGACCTATGCACGCTCACATACTCAGCCAAATTCCTAGATATTTACAAGGTATCAAATCCTTGCTTTTTACGAGCTATTAAACTGAGCATGAACGGCCCCGGCTACCCATAAGGCATCTCAGGCCGCCGTATACGCAAGAGTCAACATATTTGGCAGTCGTTAAGGCGGTGAGATGCCCTTAACCTCGGCTCCTAGCCCAACAGAGAGTGAACATTAGTACCACAACAGGGTCGTAGTACCAGAGAAGGCCTGTAACTTTCTCAGAGTAACGGGAACACGGCGGCCTAGGGCACTGAAATCTGTTAGAAATAATGGTGGTGGAAAGTTCAAGATGGAGTTTTTGAATATGCTACTGTACGTAGAATGTTATGGCAGAATCGATAAACAGACTTTTTGTTTTCCCCTATGGCTTGCTGGGATAATTTCCAATTCCAAGAGGTAACAGGAGAAGAACCATAACAGTTCTCCCACAAAAAGCAAGCACACAAGTATTCAGAAGCACCAATCACTCATCAGCCCCTCGGAATCAATGGCTTCACCTCAGATGTTATTATATATGTTATTACACTACTATAATAGTACTATATTATGTACAGTATATAGTATTCCAGTCAAATCTAAAAAGTATTGTGTTGCAACTGAAATGAAACGTGGGTGATAAATCCTCCTTTACCAAGGCTCTTATCGAGTAAAATGGTGAACATTATCCCTGTTTGGTTCGGAGAAGGTCTTTTCAGATTTCCCCCGTTTCGCTCCAATAGTTTGGCTATAATACGACGATTCACCCTATTGAGGTGTTATATTTTTCTGGGCGAGCGATAGCGAGCCTGTTACTTATACGAAATCGGTCTTCGACTAGGGAATTTTCTCTATCGAAAAATATACTATTTTAGCTTGAAGGAGGTCTGGGTGGGGATATTTCAGTTTGAAAGACATTCGGGAAGGCGTTTTATTTATTTAGTTTTTCTATTTTTTAGCCTCGGGGACAAACTAAAAAACATGTCTCGAAAATGGCAAAATCAAACATAATCGTCGTGGGTTATCAGAATAACCCACAAGACGTCGGACCGGATAGTGTTAATATAGAGCATATGGTAGTTCACATTCTTCAATATGTGAGGCAAAGTGGTACCTGTCGTATTTCAAGCAAATATTTGTAAACGGATTGATTATTATGTGAATCAATATTATCCTTATAAGCTCCAAATCTTACCAAAATCTTACTTTATTTATTTATTATATATATTTATTATTTTTTTAGTGTAGGTTTTCATTGTGGTAGGGTTTAAATCATGGCTCGTAGATATGGTAATTCTATATATTCCACTTCATATATATATTTTTGTACAGTATATATATATACAGTATATATATATACAGTATATAATTATATCCGCAGCTTCCCAGTTCCCTTGTATTGGTGTGAGAGCCGGGGTCGTGGCAGGTGCGTTTATATCACAATTAGCGGTGTCTGCCGTGTTGACTGTGGCCGACCTCCAGTGCTGCTATTACACCACTATTACACTGCTATTACACTACTATTACACTGATATTACACCGCTATTGCACTACTATTACACTACTATTACACTACTATTACAACACTATTACAACACTATTACACTGCTATTACACTACTATTACACTGTTATTACACTGTTATTACACTATTACACTGCTATTACACCACTATTACACTACTATTACACTACTATTACACTGCTATTACACTACTATTACACTGTTATTACACTACTATTACACTGCTATTACACCACTATTACACTACTATTACACTACTATTACACTGCTATTACACTGCTATTACACTGCTATTACACCACTATTACACCACTATTACACTACTATTACACTGCTATTACACTGCTATTACACCACTATTACACCACTATTACACTACTATTACACTGCTATTACACTACTATTACACTGCTATTACACTGCTATTACACTACTATTACACTGCTATTACACCGCTATTACACTACTATTACAACACTATTACAACACTATTACACTGCTATTACACTACTATTACACTGTTATTACACTGTTATTACACTACTATTACACTGCTATTACACCACTATTACACTACTATTACACCACTATTACACTACTATTACACTGCTATTACACTACTAATACACTACTATTACACTGTTATTACACGACTATTACACTGCTATTACACCACTATTACACTACTATTACACTACTATTACACTACTATTACACTACTATTACACTGCTATTACACTGCTATTACACCACTATTACACTGCTATTACACCACTATTACACTACTATTACACTGCTATTACACTACTATTACACTGCTATTACACCACTATTACACTACTATTACACTGCTATGACACTGCTATTACACCACTATTACACTACTATTACACTGCTATTACACCACTATTACACTACTATTACACTGCTATTACACTACTATTACACTACTATTACACTACTATTACACTACTATTACACTACTATTACACTACTATTACACTGCTATTACACTACTATTACACTGCTATTACACTGCTATTACACCACTATTACAACACTATTACACTGCTATTACACTACTATTACACTACTATTATACTACTATTGCACTGCTATTACACTACTATTACACTGCTATTACACTGCTATTACACCACTATTACAACACTATTACACTGCTATTACACTGCTATTACACTACTATTACACTACTATTACACTACTATTACACTACTATTACACTACTATTATACTAATATTACACTGCTATTACACTAGTATTACACTACAATTACACTGCTCTTACACTACAATTACACCACTATTACAACACTATTACAACACTATTACACTACTATTACACTGCTATTACACCACTATTACACTGCTATTACACTGCTATTACACTGCTATTACACCACTATTACACTACTATTACACTGCTATTACACTACTATTACACTACTATTACACTGCTATTACACTGCTATTACACCACTATTACACTACTATTACACTATTACACTACTATTACACTGCTATTACACTGCTATTACACTACTATTACACTGCTATTACACCACTATTACACTGCTATTACACCACTATTACACTGCTATTACACTGCTATTACACTGCTATTACACTGCTATTACACTGCTATTACACCACTATTACACTACTATTACACTGCTATTACACTGCTATTACACTACTATTACACTGCTATTACACCACTATTACACTGCTATTACACAGATATTACACTGTTTTTACACCACTATTACACTGCTATTACAGTACAATTACAACACTATTACACTACTATTGCACTGCTATTACACTACTAATACACTGCTATTACACTACTATTACAACACTATTACACTACTATGACACTGCTATTACACCACTATTACACTGTTATTACACTACAATTACATCACTATTACACTACTATTACACTGCTATTACACTACTAATACAGTGCTATTACACGCTATTACACTACTATTACAACACTATTACACTACTATTACACTGCTATTACACTGCTATTACACTACTATTACACCACTATTACACTGCTATTACAACACTATTACATTACTATTACACCACTATTATACTACTATTACACTACTATTACACTGCTATTACACTGCTATTACACCACTATTACACCACTATTACACTGCTATTACACCACTATTACACTGCTATTACAGTTATTACACTGCTATTACACCATTATTACACTGCTATTACACTGCTATTACACTGCTATTACACTACTAATACACTGCTATTACACTACTATTACACCACTATTACACTACTATTACACCAATGACGACTACTTACCTTTGATTCTGGCCAAAATTAGAAGATGTTATGCAGTTTAAGAAGGACCTATAATAATTATAATCGAAGTGTATATTGAGATCATTTGTATCCCTTTCTTTCTAAGAGATAGATTACAAGCCAAAGAAAACCGTCTAATTATAACCAGAAAGGATGATAAAATTACGTCATCGTGCTTAAGGGGTTAACCTTGAATTATTATACCGAGCATGATGATGGGTATTGACGCCTCTGATGGGCTCTCTCTCTCTCTCTCTCTCTCTCTCTCTCTCTCTCTCTATCTCTCTCTCTCTCTCTCTCTCTCTCTCTATATATATATATATATATATATATAAGATATATACTATATCTATTAATCTATTGTCCACGTCTCTATCTCCTCCACATCTCCTCCTCTCTCTCTCTCTCTCTCTCTCTCTCTCTCTCTCTCTCTCTCTCTCTCTCTCTCTCTCTCTCTCTCTCTCATAACAATAATCGTACCCATAACCCCGTACCCCTAATAAACACCTTAACCTTATTTTATACCCCGCATCACAGGATTTACCGCTTGCATTATCGCGGTTATTGGAGTTTATTGGTTTACCGGATTGGAATATATTGGGGGTTTTGCCTTGTTTATACTTTTTCTTCTTGCGCACTCCCAGTTTCCTGTCCGTCCTGATTGATATTTATTGTATTTTACCCCAAGGTTTTGCTTTGTTTTTCATTTGTCCATTGATTGTTTTGTTTATTGTCTCTCTCTCTCTCTCTCTCTCTCTCTCTCTCTCTCTCTCTCTCTCTCTCTCTCTCTCTCTCTAATATATATATATATATATATATATATATATATATATATATATATACAGTATAAATATATACATATATATATATATATATATATATATATATATATATATATATATACCGGTATATATATATACAGTATATATATACCGGTATATATATATATATATATATATATATATATATATATATATATATATATAAAGTATATATGTGTTTTTTTGTTATACACCCCAAGAATAATTGATGTTTGCGTTAGACTAGGAGGGTGTTCATGTTTTCTTTGTGGCTTAATGCGTCCTAGGAGTTGCTTGTTGTTGACACTAGAAGCTCTGGGGTGTATATGCAGATCATTATTATTATTATGCTCAGTAGTGGAGGGAAGGAAGGACTCGGTGGGATGAACAAACATAATTAACCCTTTGAGGATCATGACGCATTTCGACACTGTTATTCTGTTATTCTGACTGTGATTAGACGATGTACAGCTTAGAGTGAACTTGTGGGAGCTAAAGCGTTAATTGAGATAGTATTTACCCCTTTAATTCCTAGATATCCTTCCTAAATTGGATTAAATCGGCTACTGGTAACCAAAACAACATTAATAAATACGTGGTAGAGCCTCAAGGGGATAAGTCAAAATCCTCCTCTAATACTAGCCTATACCCTGTTTCCTTTCTTTTTTTTCTTTTTTTTTTTCCAGCTGCTATGTTATCATCTTGATTACTCCGATATTGTGCAGATATTGTAGCGAAATCGGTTGTTAATAATGAAAACATTGGCACTAATACGAAGCGGAGACATAGAAGTTTCTTATTTTTCCGTTTATTATCGAAATGTGTTGTTATTAATGAAAAACTGGGCCCTACTAGGAAGCAGAGATATAGCAGTTTCTTATGTTCCCGTTAGTTTACCGATGAATTAATTGCTAAGTGATTCAATTTACCGTCATGTGAAATATAACCGAGGATAAACATATTCTCGATCGTAGCCTATTTCTTCTCCCACTGTCCATACTCTTTATTTTGACCGAGAAGCAGCCCTCTGTAGGTTCACAGAAGGGAGTTTGTGTTCCATACATCTCATAAGTGACTTGAAACGAAGCCTAGATGCTTGATGAGCTCATATTTTGCTTGCTTTCGCCTTTTTCTACTAATGTATTATAGTTTGTCCCCTAGGCTAACAAAATCGCCTTCCCAGATGACATTCAAACTAAAAGAAAAACAATGTAAAACGTCCAAACAGGTCTCTTCAAGCTAAATTTGTTCATTTTCTATATAAAAATTTCCTGGCCTAAGACCGATTTCTCTTGAGTTACAGGCTCGTTATCCCTCGCTCAGAAAAATATCAACACGTGAATGGGATGAAGCGTATAAATATAGCCAAAGTAATGGGGGTAAACGCCTTAAAATCTCCAAACGAATAGAGTGAAACAGGGGAGATCCAAATGGGTCATAATAATAACACTCAAACTCCAAGACCACCTCCACGACCACCCCCACGACCACCCCCACGACAACCCAGGATTGTTTATAAGAAGAGAAAAAGGGTCAATTAAAATGTGTGAACCCCTCTGAAAGTCAACCCAGAACCCGAACCCGAGTCAATAGAGAGAGAGAGAGAGAGTGTGTGTGTGTGGGTGTGTGTGTGTGAGTGGGTGTGAGAGAGAGAGATAGAGTGTGCGTGTGCGTGGGGGAGGGGGGGGGGGGATGAGAGAGAGAGAGAGTTGAAGGGTCTTAATGTTGTTGACTCGGCCTGATGATGAGGACGTTGGATTTCTTTTGTCGGGGGTTAGAGCGAGCGAGAGAGAGTGTGTGTGTTTATGTGTTTGTGTGAGAGAGTGTGTATGTTTGTGTGTGTTTATATGTGTGTGAGTGTATGTGTTTGTATGTGTGTGCAAGAGAGAGAGAAAGAGATAATTTGAGTAAGTGAGTGTATGTGTGTTTGTCTGTGTGTGAGAGATAGAGTGTGTGTGTGTGTTTATATGTGTGTGAGTGTATGTGTTTGTATGTGTGTGCAAGAGAGAGAGAAAGAGATAATTTGAGTAAGTGAGTGTATGTGTGTTTGTCTGTGTGTGAGAGATAGAGTGTGTGTGTGTGTTTATATGTGTGTGAAAGAGAGAGAATGTGAGTGTGTGTGAGAGAGAGATAAAGAGTTTATGTGTGTGGGAGAGAGCGAGAGCGAGAAAGAGGGAGAAAGAAAAATACAGGCCTTAAGATTTGCAACTCATTATATATTGACAGCCAAATATATCATACCCATAGAGGTAGATAAAAGTTCGACCTGGAAGATTCACAGCTTGTCCCAGAGCCCAGTTTATCATAATTACTGCAACAAGAAACGCAATTATTCATATTTGTTTTCACCAACTCTCCAACTAATTTACAAAGCAACCTAGCTAATGAAATCAAGGAGATAAATGAATATATGTGATACTCCAAGGGCTCGAACCTAGGATACTCACACCGAAATTCCGCACACTAAGCACTAGGCTATCAATAAATAAACCAGTGGCTAGATTAAACCAGTATATTTTGTTCGCCATTACGCTACGTAACCCATTCTGTACCAGCGACGTACAATCGGGGGTATTAAGTGTTGTCATAGATTCCAGTGGTTTTCGCTCAACAAGTGTTATTGATATCTTTATAGTTACTGAGAAAAGTGCTTATTTTTCAGAGTATTAGTCAGTCTCCGAAACTTTGTGAAATATCTGACAACACTTATTAACCTCGACCGTACTTATTTCTGTGTATTAGCTATATTTAGAAGATTTTGTGCAACTTAAAAAGGATCTGTGGTAGTAAAAATGTGAATCAAGATAGTTCGAAGCCTTTCAATTGCTGGATTAAATTAAAATCGTCTAATAGTAGCCAGCATAAATTGAAAAGGACAGCACTGGTACTGAACTGGTTAAAAGGACAGCACTGGTACTGAACGGGTTAAAAGGACAGCACTGGTACTGAACGGGTTAAAATAGGCCGCATAGGGGGGTCACCGTTTTTGTGTTTATCTTTCTCACCTTTTCTATCTCTCCCTGGCTTATATCCATTCGGCCCCATTCAGCCAACTGTTTTAAGACGTTTATCCCCATCCAGGTGTCGATATCTTCCTGGTGAGCGATAGCGAGCCAGCATTGTATGGAGAAATCCGGCTTCGCCGGAGACATTTTTCTATCGAAAAATGTATAAATTTAGCTTCCTGTCAAAAAATTATATATGTATATGCTGGCTCGCTACCGCTCGCCAGGAAAATATTGACACATGGATGGGGGTAAACGTCTTAAAACAGTAGGCTGAATGGGGCCGAATTGATACAAGCCAAAGAGAGAGGGAGAGAAAGAGAAAACAAAAGCGAGGGGGGGTCCCTTAAAGTAGCCCAGGTCCTGTTGGAAATCTTGCCGGGTGTATTTACATATATATAGGTAGATTGGCAGGTTAGTTAGCATTGCTGATACATATAGCTTTACACTTAGAAAACCTATTATTAGTGATTTCGTTTAATCACTGAATGTAGAGATAAGTAGATTGCAGTAAATGGGAAGACAGATAGACAGAAAGATAGATGAATCGCATGCATAAACAAATGAGGAGATAAAAGATCAATATAAATTGAGAAAGTAGAATACAATGAGGATATAAAAGATAACAGATAAAATGAGGATATTAAAAGATATAGAGATGAAATGAGGAGATAAAAGATAAACAAATATAATTAAGGAGATAAAAGATAAACAAGTATAATAAGGAGATAAAGGATAAACAAGTATAATAAGGAGATAAAAGATAAACAAGTATAATAAGGAGATAAAAGATAAACAAGTATAAGGAGATAAAAGATAAACAAGTATAATAAGGAGATAAAAGATAAACAAGTATAATAAGGAGATAAAAGATAAACAAGTATAATAAGGAGATAAAAGATAAACAAATATAATAAGGAGATAAAAGATAAACAAATATAATAAGGAGATAAAAGATAAACAAATATATTAAGGAGATAAAGGATAAACAAATATAATAAGGAGATAACCAATAACAAGATTACAAGAGGATAAACAGATAAAATGAGGAGATAAAATATTATAAGATCAAATGAGAAGATACAAGACAGAAAGATAAGATAAGGAGATAAAAGATAAGATAAAAGATAAGGAGATAAAAGATAAGATAAGGAGATAAAAGATAAGATAAAAGATAAGATAACAGATAAGATAAAAGATAAGATAAAAGATACAAAGTTGAAATTAAGAGATAACAGACAGAATGAGGAAATAGAAAATACAAAGGTAAATAAGAGAT
Organism: Paralithodes platypus; assembly: GCA_032716605.1. NCBI lineage: Eukaryota > Metazoa > Arthropoda > Malacostraca > Decapoda > Lithodidae > Paralithodes > Paralithodes platypus. The sequence continues at coordinate 27,871,458 of CM064499.1, forward strand.
TACAATTTACAAAGATATAATGAGAAGATGAGATATACAAAAGATAAACTATGGAGATAAAAGATAATAGAAGCAGATGAAGAGATGAAAGATAATATAAGTCTACCAACACATACATAATTATAAACTATAGTCAGTTCATTTCTAGCTGACGTTAAATTCAATCCCTTAGCACCTGAATTATCGATATTTAATGGAATTATATTAATCTTTGCATCCTATTAAGGGGAGGTTTTTAGTGTTTACTAGACTTCCATCAAGCTTGAAATTACACCCCCTTGACCCCCTTTCAAGATAAATTTGTACATTTTTCGGTAGAAAATGTCCCGGCCGAAGGCCAATTTCTCTTAAATTGCAGGCTCACTATCGCTCGCCAGGAAAAATTCGACACCTAAATGGGACGAAATGTCTTAAAAGTGACATACATTGGGTGAAAGTTCTTAAAATCGCCAAACTAGTGGGGCGAACGTCTTAAAATCTCAAAAGCAACGGGGCTAGACATGAGGGAGAAAGGGGTCAAGAAAAAAGTCCCTCAAGTGGAAATCTCCCCGTCCAGTTACCCTAATTAACAACCTATTTCGCTTCAAAATCACGGCAATAGCGGAGTAATTCACCCTTTGAGGATCATGCCGCAGTTTGACAGTTTAGTCTGGCTATCATTAGACGATTATATATTGCACCGGGTCAAATTATATATTGCACCGGGTCAAATTATATATTGCACAGGGGCAAATTATATATTGCACAGGGTCAAATTATATATTGCACAGGGTCAAATTATATATTGCACAGGGTCAAATTATATATTGCACAGGGCCAAATTATATATTGCACAGGGTCAAATTATATATTGCACCGGGGCAAATTATATATTGCACAGGGTCAAATTATATATTGCACAGGGGCAAATTATATATTGCACAGGGGCAAATTATATATTGCACAGGGGCAAATTATATATTGCACAGGGGCAAATTATATATTGCACAGGGGCAAATTATATATTGCACAGGGGCAAATTATATATTGCACAGGGTCAAATTATATATTGCACCGGGTCAAATTATATATTGCACAGGGTCAAATTATATATTGCACAGGGGCAAGTTATATATTGCACAGGGTCAAATTATATATTGCACAGGGTCAAATTATATATTGCACCGGGTCAAATTATATATTGCACAGGGTCAAATTATATATTGCACAGGGGCAAGTTATATATTGCACAGGGTCAAATTATATATTGCACAGGGTCAAATTATATATTGCACAGGGTCAAATTATATATTGCACAGGGGCAAATTATATATTGCACAGGGTCAAATTATATATTGCACAGGGTCAAATTATATATTGCACAGGGTCAAATTAATGGGATCTAAAGAGTTAAGGGGGGGGGGGGTCACCGGCCTTTTTTTATCGTTCTCTCCTTTGTTTCTCTTTCCCTGGCTTGTATCCATTCAGCCAACTGTTTTAAGACGTTTATCCCCATCCAGGGGTCGATTTCTTCCTGGCGAGCGATAGCGAGCCAGTATTGTACGGAGAAATCCGGCTTCGCCGGAGAATTTAGCTTGATGTCAAAACAAATATATATATATGCTGGCTCGCTACCGCTCGCCAGGAAAATATTGACACCTTGATGGGGGTAAACGTCTTAAAACAGTAGGCTGAATGGGGCCGAATGGATACAAGCCAAAGAGAGAGGGAGAGAAAGAGAAATAAAACGAGGTGGGACCCCTTAATGGGAGATCTCCACTTGAGGGATTTTTTTCTTGACCCCTTTCTCCCTCATGTTTAGCCCCATTGCTTTTGATATTATAAAACGTTTGCCCCATTAGTTTAGCGATTTTAAGAACTTTCACCCCATATTAAGACCTTGCGTGCAATTCAGGTGTCGATTTTATCCTGGCGAGCGATAGCGAGCCTGTAATTTAAGAGGAACCGGCCTTTGGCCGGGACATTTTTCTACCGAAAAATGTACAAATTTATCTTGAATGGGACTCAAGGGGGTGTCATTTTAAGCTTGATGGAGGTCTAGGGAACAAACTAAATACCTCCCCTTAAAGGTGATAGTCTTTACCCCTTTCATGTCTAGATATATTTCCTTGCTCGCCTAAACTCGTCTACTGATAACCATAATACGATAGAGAAATGCGTCTCAGATCCTCAAGGGGAGATGGGCTGTTTTATCTGGTCCCCCTTCTTCCTTATGTTTAGCCCCATTAGTTTTCATATTATAAGACGTTCGGTCTATTAATTTGGGGATTTTACGATCTTTCGCCCCATTTCTTTGTCAATATTAAGACTTTTCGTGTCATTTAGGTGTCGATTTATTTCCTGGCGAGCGATAGCGAGCCTGTGATTTAAGAGAAACCGGCCTTACGGGACATTTTTGTATCGACAAATTTATAAATTTATCTTGGGCGGATGTTTTTTAGGTTTGATGGAGGTCTAAGGAGGAAACTAATTCAATAATGAAAAGATACATATATATAATAAGCAAATACATACACCCATGTCTCCTTAATAAGACGTGTACATGGCAATTTACCGTCTGCTGAAAATAGACAGACTATAGACGGTCCATAACTCCCATAATATCCCTGCCATCGCCAACCCCCTGTCCTAATTTGGGCCCTTATGTATATCCAACAAACGCTAAACACGAATACAACCAGACGCGCTCTTGTGTCAACCTAGGTTTATCGGAACGTATCGTGAGAATCTGTGGCGGCTGTCTGTCTGTCTGTCTGTCTGTCTGTCTGTCTGTCTGTCTGTCTGTCTGTCTGTCTATTTGTGTATTTGTTTGTGTTTGTTTGTTTAGTATCTCACTGTTTGTCTGTCTTGTCCGTATGTAACTCAAGACACTATAGTAACAGAGGTCGGCCATGCTCCGCCATTTTGGTGCCACTGGTGTCTTTTTGCGCTTAAGGGGGGTCACCTGCTTTGTTTATATTTCTCTCCTTTTCTCTCTTTCTCTGACTTTTATCCATTTGGCCCCATTCAGCCAACTGTTTTAAGACGTTTATCCCCATCCATGTGTCGATTATCGCTCGTCAGCATTGTATGGAGAAATCTGGCTTCGCCGGAGACATTTTTCTATCGAAAAATATAAAAATTTAGCTTGCTGTAAAACAAAAAATATATATATGCTGGCTCGCTACCGCTCGCCAGGAAAATATTGACACCTGGATGTGGGTAAACGTCTTAAAACAGTAGCCTGAATGGGGCAAAATGGATACAAGCCAAAGAGAGAGGGAGAGAAAGAGAGAAAAAAAAGCGAGGTGGGCTCCCTTAAAACATATCCATACCCATTGAAAACATTTGGCAATACTGGTACAGGATAGATAATTTACCCTCTGGATCAAAATTCTATATGATCAAAATAGAAGAGGTTTCATTCTTTGATATTTATGACACCAAAATGAGGTCCAAAGAAAAGAATTACCGTTTTCTCTTACAACAGGATTGCTATATGTAATTTATGTAACTATATGTAACTATGGGAATTATATATAACTTTATGTAATTTATGTAACTATATGTAACTATGTAATTATATATAACTTTATGTAATTTATGTAACTATATGTAACTATGTAATTATATATAACTTTATGTAACTTTATGTACGGTAACTGTATGTATCTTTATGTAACTGTATAAAACTCTATTTAACTTTATATCACTATTTAACTCTGTGTAGCTGTGTGTCCCTATGTAGATTTAAGTAATTATTTGTAACTTTATGTATCTGTATGTATCTTTATGTAACTGGATGTAACTCTAATTAACTTTATATAACTGTATGTAAATCTGTGTCACTGTATGTAACCCGCTAACTCCCTCCCCCGCCCCCTTTTCCTCCATAACATATAACCCTCTCCTACAATTATCAGCCCCTCCTAAACAGTCACTTCCAACACGCAAGGCCTATTAAAAACCCTCAAAATAAGGGAGAGAGGAGGAAAAGAAGGGAGGGAGGAGAATGGGAGGGAGGGAGGAGAGAAGCAAGAGGATGGAGGAGAAGGGAGGGAGGGAGGAGGAATGAGAAGCAGAGAGGAGGAGGAGAAGGGAGGGAGGGAGAGAATGAAGAGTGGAGGAGGAGGAGAAGGGAGGGAGGGGGGAGAATGAGAAGCAGAGAGGAGGAGAAGAAGGGAGGGAGGGAGGAGAATGAAAGAAGAGAGGAGGAGGAGAAGGGAGGGAGGGAGGAGAATGAAGAAGCAGAGA
>CM064499.1:27875790-27943290 GCA_032716605.1 Paralithodes platypus
AGGCTAATCCCCACTAGTTTTGAGATTTTAAGACGTTTACCCCATTAGTTTGTCGATTTTAAAACGTTCGCCCCATTTCTATGTCAATATTAAGACCTTCCGTGCCATTTAGGTGTCGATTTCTTTCCTGGCGAACGATAGTGAGCCTGTAATTTTGGAAGAATCGGCCTTCGGCCGGGACATTTTTCTACCGAAAAATTTACAAATTTATCTAGAAGGAGGATCTAATGGATGTGTTTTTTAGCTTGATGGAGGTCTAGGGAGGAAACTAAACAAAATGATAAGAAGATACATAAATGAGGAAATAAATACGCACATCCCCCCTTATGTGACCTGCTTTTTGTTATTTCTGTCCTTTTCTCTCTTTCTCTGGCTTGTATCCATTCGGCCCCATTCAGCCAACTATTTTAAGATGTTTATCCCCATCTAGGTGTCGATTTCTTCCTGGCGAGCGATAGCGAGCCAGCATTATATGAAGAAATCCGGCTTCGCCGGAAAAAAAATTTCTATCGAAAAATGTACAAATTTAGCCTGCTGTCAAACAAAAATAAAATATATGCTGGCTCGCTACCGCTCACCAGTAAAAATAAAATACACCTGGAAGGGGATAAACGTCTTAAAGCAGTAGGCTGAATGGGGTCAAATGGATACAAGCAAGCCAGAGAAAGATAGAAAAGGACAGAACAAAAACAGGTCCCCCCCCCCCCCCCCCCTTAAGCTCTTGCAACTAATTAATGAGAGCCACAATGAGTTAAAAGCTGTGTGCATTATTTACTCATCACCCTAATTAACCCCCTCTGTACCGGCGCCATCTTTTTGTTTATTTCATTTTTGCTATATCTAGACATGACCTAGATGGGTGTGGAATTTGTATTTTGTTGTTTTTTGTGTGTTCATTGTTTTCTGTTGTAACTGTTTACTGCGGCAGTAAAAAGCCGTCCGGCTGGCTCAGTTGATAGCGTGCCTGATTCCCATCTTGAAGGTCTCGCGTTCAATCCCCGCTCAGATTGAAAAGTTTTTCTGGGACATAGCCGGCGGTTACCATCTTCCCATGAGCAAGGGGGATGGGTAATGGTCTCTGGTAGACTAAAGAAAGCCAAGCGCTTGTGAATCCTGGAAGGAGGAGAACGGGCGCTATATAAGTAACCAGACGATTATTATTATTATTATTATTAAGTGAGATAGTTCGAAGCCTGTTAATTGCTGACGGACCTTTTTAAACTGATTAATACAATTGTCTAATAGTTGCCACAATAAAGTTAAAAGAACAGCGCCGGTAAAGTAAGGGTTAAGGGGAGGTATTTAGTTTGTTCCGTAGGCCTCCATCAAGCTTAAAATTACACCCCCTTTCAAGATAAATTTGTAAATTTTTCGGTAGAAAAATTTCCCAGCTAAATTACAGGCACGATATCGCTCGCCAGGAAAAAATCGACACCTACTTTAAGTGGCACTAAAGGTCTTACAATTGACAGAAATGGGTCGAAAGTTCTTAAAATTGAGAACGTCTTAAAATCTCAAAAAACAATAGGGCAAAACATGAGGGAGAAAGGGGTCCAGAAAAAAAATAAATCCCTCAAGTAGAATTAATCTGCCCATAATGCAACTCCTGGTTGGTGACGTAAGCAGTGGAGGGTTTATATAGCTTTCTAGTGGCCAATATAGGTAAGCATCAAGGGGACAGTGGTTAATTTTGGGGGGGGGGTCTATTTATTTTTGGCTCTGTCTCGAGTCGGCCACCCCCATAAAAAAAAAAAAAAAAAAGGAAAACTGGGGAAGGTGCCAGAGTTTATACATACATACTGTACAGTCGCGCTAATAAGTGATGTCTCGGCACCAAGTATGTTTCGATCAATAATATGGTATCAGCAATATCTAAGCTTCATTTCTTCATATCGAGTGAAATATATAAACATTTTCCTACACCTACCCACCCTATTCAACATCTGACTGACATTAATACAGCACAGAGCAAGCCAAACGTAATGACAGCTGGGACATGACTTATTAGCGCGACCGTACATACATACATACATACATACATACATACATACATACATACATACATACATACATTTATTTATATATTCATTTATTTTTTAGTTTCCTCCCTAGACCGCCATCAAATAAAAAAATAAAAATATCCATTAGATCCCCCTTCGAGATAAATGTGTACATTTATCGGTAGCAAAATGTCAAGGCCGAAGGCCGGTTCCTCCACGATTACAGACTCGCTCTCGCTCGCCAGGAGAAGATCGACACCTAAAGGGCACGATAGGTCTTAATATTGACAAAGGAATGGGGACGGAAGGTCTTAAATTCGACAAACTAATGGGGCAAACTTCTTAAAATATCAAAACTAATGGGGATAAGCTTGAAGAAGAAAGGGGACCAGAAAAACGGCCCATCTCCCCTTAATCCATATTTATTGAGATAATTATATGCATTTATTTATCACCTCATTAGTTTCTGGGTTACATCTGATGCAATTTTGTGTTTTTGTTTTTTCTTTGTGTTTGTGTCTGTGTCTGTTTGTGTATGTCTGTCTTTGTCTCTGTGTCTGTGTATGTCTTTGTCTGTCTGTGTCTGTCTTTGTGTCTGTGTTTGTCTCTGTGTCAGTGTATGCCTTTGTCTGTCTGTGTCTGTCTTTGTCTCTGTGTCTGTGTATGTCTTTGTCTCTCTGTGTCTGTGTCTGTCTGTGTATGCCTTTATCTATCATTGTCTGTTTTTGTCTTTGTCTCTCTGTGGCTGTCTTTGTCTGTCTGTGTATGTCTTTGCCTGCATGTGTTTGTCTCTGAGTGTGTGTGTGTGTGGTTTTTGAGTTGAATGTCTGTGTATCTTTAACTGCAACCTGTGTGTGTGTGTGTGTGTGTGTGTGTGTGTGTGTGTGTGTCCCTCATTCCATTTACCATACCAAACTAACCATCTCTCCCTTATCTATCTATTTTTGTTATTCCAAACTCACACACAAACAACCCCTCCTCCCCCCCCCCCCCCCCCACCCCACCCACCAAAAAGTCCTCGGTCGCCGGATTCACCCCTCCAAAAAAGGAAGAAAACAAAATCCACCCCTTTGTATACGGTCGCGTAGTTTAGATAGAGTCCGATCCAAACTACGCCGCCCCCCTGCCCCCTCTGCCACCCCTCCCTCCACCCCAACCCCAGCTACCCCTCCCTCACCCCAACCCCAGCTACCCCTCCCTTACCCCCACCCCTTCCCTCACTCCCCCCCCCCTCCCAACCTTCCCCACACACCCTCACCCCAACCCCAGCTACCCCTCCCTGACCCCCACCCCTCCCTCACCCCCACCAACCTTCCCCACACACCCTCACCCCAACCCCAGCTACCCCTCCCTCGCCCCCCCCCCTCCCTTACTACCAACCCCTGCCACCCCTCCCTCACCTCCTACCACACCCCACACACCCTCACCCCAACCCTAGCTACCCCTCTCTCACCACCAACCCCCACCACCCCCCCCCCACCCCAACCCCCGCCACCCCTCCCCAACCCCAGGTACGCCTCCCTGACCCCCACCCCTCTCTCGCCACCAACCCCCGCCACCCCTCCCTCCCCTCCAACCACACCCCACACACCCTCACCCGCACTCCACCCATGCCACCCCTCCCTCACCTTCGACCACGCCCCACACACCCTCACCCCCACTCCACCCCTGCCACCCCTCCCGGTCCCATAACCCCCTAACTACCTCACCTCCTACCACACCCCACACACCCTCACCCCAACCACAGCTACCCCTCCCTGTCCCCATAACCCCCTAACTCCCTCACCTCCTACCCTCCTCTCCCCCCTCCCCCCCTCTTCTCCCCCCTCCCCCCCCTCCCCCATCCCCTCAACCTTTCCCAAAAGCTTTTCAGCCCCATTCACATAAACCGGAGCATCAAAAGCTACTAGGTTCACAGCATTTTGTGGCTTAGAATTCCTCCGACTAGCCCGGTTATCATAGAGAGCATACAGGGAGTTGGCGGAGTTTATTTTTTAGATTTACGAGAGAGAGAGAGAGAGAGAGAGAGAGAGCATGAGCGTGTGTATGACTGTATGAGAGAGAGAGAGAGAGCGTGTGTGTTTGTGTGAGTATGAGAGAGAGAGAGAGCGTGAGCGTGTGTGTTTGTGTGAGTGTGTGTGAGCGTGAGAGAGTGAGTAACAAGGAATAGTTAGTATTTCAGAGAGTCTGTGTGTGTGTGTGTGTGTGTGAGAGAGAGAGAGGATAGGGGTGTTTGTGTGTGTGTGTGTGTGTGTGTGTGTGAATGAGAGACAAAGGGGAGAGGGAGATAGAGAATGGTAGAGAGCATAGAGTGAACTGGGATTTTGTTTTCGAGAGAGAGAGAGTGAGAAAAGGGAGAGAGGATGAGTTGGAATCAAGATTAACTAGAATTAATCTATCCACCAGTAGCTCTTGATTATTTAGAGAGAGAGAGAGAGAGATAGAGTGTGAGAGTGAGTGAGTGAGTGAATGAGTGAGAGAACGAGAGAAAGAGCTAGAGAGAGAGAGAGAGAGAGACAGAGCGAGAGAAAGAGAGAGTGAGAGTGAGTGAGTGATGGGTTTGGAATCATTGGAAATGGGGTGAAAGGTTATAATCGTCAAACTAATGGGCCGAACGTCATAAAATCTGAAAACTAATGGGATTAAACACGAGGAAGAAGGGGGACCAGAAAAACGGCCCCTCTCCGGCTTAAACCAACGATCAAACCTTCTAGATTGCCTATAACATTTCCTACGAGTAATGTTCAAACCTTCTAGATTGCCTATAACATTTCCTACGAGTAATTTTCAAACCCATGATCAAATCTATCTATCTATCTATCTATATACTCAGGCCCAATCCACACTTTTTTTTCGGGAGAGTACAAAGGAAATCAAGCAACAACAGCTCTAGTGACCCTTCTAGGCTGCTTGTCCTCCAAAACACTGAGGATCAAGTGTCCAAACAGTGGTTTAGAGTGGGTAAGGGAACATTGGAAAGGGAACTAATGTCCGTGGCAGGATTAGGAAGTTAGTAGGGGACAGATGGGTTAGTAACAGGGGAGGATAACATAAAGTTATTCATTTACAAACGCAGTCAGTCGCGGGTTTGATGCGAGATATTTGTCTAGGCGAAGTTTAAATGAATCAACGGTGCTGCAGTCTATGAACATCTCGGGGAAGCTCAGTCCATAAGTTGACAACTCGATTGAAGAAGAAATTCTTAGCTTCGTGTGAGTTAAAAGATTTACCAATAATTTTGCAACCGTTTCCCCGCGTGTAATTAGATTGGTCGATAGTGAAGTACTTACTACAGTTCATATTGTCGATGCCTTTGATGATTTTGAACACTTGAATTAAGTCGCCTCTTAATCTGCGCTGGGTTAAAGGAAATATATTTAATTATCTAAGGGGGGGGGGGGGACTCAAAACAGAGCCAGAATAGGGACAACACAGAACACAACAGAAAACAATGAACACACGAAAACAAAATACAAATTCACACCTTCTAGACTGCCTATAATATTTCCTACAACATTTCCACTTGTCAAATATCAGGAAAAGTGTGTGGGGGAGAAAGGAAAAAAATGAAAAATGGTCTGTCTTTGCCACTTCTGCCTCAATAGAATTTAATGTTCCATCGGCCCTTTCAACTTCTTAGTGACGTATTTTGGTGCCGAGAGAGAGAGAGAGAGAGAGAGAGAGAGAGAGAGAGAGAGAGAGAGAGAGAGGGGTGAAATAGTGAGAGAGTGTGTGTGTGTGTGTGAGTGAGAGTGAGAGAGGGAAATGTAAATTAATCTGGCATTGGGTGACTTGTAGGGATAGGGGGTATATTTGAGAGATATATATATATACAGTATATATATATATATATATATATATATATATATATATATATATATATATATATAGACAGATAGATATAGAAAGATAATTAGATATATTTAATACACATAAGAAATAGCTTCTAAAAGAGAGAAAGTAATGCCGATACAAAATATGAATTAAATAAGAAAATGAAAACAGTATCGCCTGTAAAACGTTATTGTAAACACAAGTACATTAAGGGGAGGTTATTAGTGCGTTTCCTAGACTTCCATCAAAGTTGAAATTACACCCCCTTGACCCCCTTTCAAGATAAATTTGTAAATTTTTCGGTAGAAAAATGTCCCGGCCGAAGGCCGATTCCTCTAAAATTACAGGCTCGCTATCGCTCGCCAGGAAAAAATCAACACCTAAATGGCATGAAAGGTCTTAAAAGTTACATAAATGGGGCGAAAGTTCTTAAAATCGCCAAACTAATGGGGCGAACGTCTTAAAATCTCAAAAGCAATGGGGCTTAACCTGAGGGAGAAAGGGGTAAAGAAAATAATCCCTCAAGTGGAAATCTCCCCTTAAGTACTCAAAATGACAGAGTATATTTTGATTCAGATGCAAAATTGTGGCTGGAATGATCCCGATGTTAGCCCTCTTATTTTTCAAGGGAGGTAATTTTTTTTGGACCTCCCATGTTTCGCTCCATTAGTTAAGACGATTCACCCCAGTTTGTGGGCGAAGTAAGACGCTCCACCCCATTTAAGTGTATAGAATGATTTGTTTCTGGCCGAGCGATAGCTAGGTTGTAATATAGAAGAAATCGACCTTCTGTCGGGACATTGTTCTATAAGAAAATGTACACATTTGTCTTGAGGGGGTGTGGGTGAGCATTTTATAGTTTGAGGGAACTCTGAGAAGACGTACTATATTTGTTAGCTGAGGGGACAAACGGTTCCATAGGGATTGGGCCCATACGGGATTGGGCCCATACGGGATTGGGCCCATACGGGATTGGGCCCATACGGGATTGGGCCCACGGGATTGGAACCTAACCTAACCTAACCTAACCGGGCCCAATCCCGTATGGGCCCAATCCCGTGGTCACCGGGACAAACTAAAGTAAATTTGTTTCGAAATTGGCATAAACAAAACAAAAACAAGCAAAAACCTCAATAATAATGAAACACAAAACGTCGGACCAGATAGTGTTAAACCATACTTCAGCAGGTTTCCCACGTTTTGAAAATATATATAAATGAATTCAGAGTTAAAAATACACGAGAACGTTACAAAATACACCTCGAATGGGAAATGCTGCCGACGCTTTGAATAAATGGATATATATTATTCATTCAGTGATGCGGCTTGCATTCAATATGTGCCCTCAGTTAAGGGGTATTATAAATGTGTTTATTTATTTATTTATGTATATATTATTTATTGTTAGTTTCCACCGTAGGCCTCCATCAGACAGGGTGGTTAGGGGAGGGGAAGTGGGGGGGATGATTTGAGGTATATATATATATATACAGTATATACCGGTATAGATATATATAATTATATATATATATATATATATATATATATATATATATAGTTTCTGGATCCCCTTATCCCTCATGTTTAGCCACATTTATTTGGCAATTTTAAGACCTTTTGTGCCATTTAGGCGTCTAATGTTGTCTTTCCTGGCGAGCAATAGCGAGCCTGTAATTTAGGAGGAACCGACCTTCGACCGGGACATGTTTCTACCGAAAAATGTACAAATTTATCTCGAAGATAAATGTAAACCCTATCCCCTGAATGTATTCCATGTTCTCCTCATGGGCTCGCATTTGTCTCATCTTCTCGGTTCTCACTTTCTCCTCCGCATCTTTCTCTTCTGCCATTCCCTTTCTCAATCATCTTTCACTTTTCATTCATCTTTCTACCTTATTCGCTCTTTCTTCCCATTCAACTTTCTACCTCATTCACTCTTTCCCTTCATTCATCTTTCTACCTCATTCACTCTTTTCCTCCACGTTTTCTTCTAGCATTTCACTCCCTTTACTCTCTATGGTACTCTACTCACTCTCCCCCCCCCCCTCCCCCCCCAGCCTAATTGCCCTCTTCTCCTCCTCTTCTCTTCCTCCTTCACCTCTCTCTCTCTCTCTCCACCCCATCACGCCCACAATCCACTCTTCCCTTCACCTCCCACTCCACCCCACTCCACCTTTCCACCCATCACGCCCACAACCCGCCCCCTCCCTCTTCGTCCCCACACCACGCCCACAACCTGCCCCCCCCCCTCCCCCCCCTCCCACTTCACCTTTCCACCCATCCCTCCCACAATCCACCTCTCTCCTTCCTCCACCCCTCCTCCCCACCATCTCGCCACCCATCACGCCCACAACCTCCCCCCCCCCCAGGTCTCAAAATATCGTTAGCCCCGACATAAGGCACCCAGGAATTTTTATATTCTGTAGTGAACTTTTCAGCGGCCTCGTCACTGAAGAGCCTGTGGTGGTAAGAGTGTAGCCATCTTCTTTTTTGGACGCCATTTTGGTACCTTCGTTATCAAGGAACGAGGTCGTATATTTTTTTATTATTATTGCATTATATATTTTTTTTTATTTTTTTTTTATTTTTTTTTTTTACTTATTTATTTCTATGTTTTTTTTATTTATTTTTTTCATTTGTTTTTATCGATATATATTTAGTTTTATTTATATATTTATGTAGTTTGTATTTTTTTTGTTTTGTGTGTTTATTTATTATTACAAATTATGTTTGATCATGTGGCATATAGACCCAAATGCCGAACTATACTATATACAGTACATCCTGTACCGGTATGTTTAGCATGGGTATGGAGATATTTAAGGGGAGGTATTTAGTTTCTTCCCTAGAACTCCATCAAGCTTAAAATTACACCCCCTAGACCCCCTTTCAAGATAAATTTGTACATTTTTCGGTAGAAAAATTTCCCGGCCGAAGGCCGGTTCCTCTCAAATTACAGGCTCGCTATCGCTCGCCAGGAAAAAATCGACACCTAAATGGCACGGAAGTTCTTAAAATTGACAGACATGGGGCGAAAGTTCTTAAAATCGCCAAACTAAAGGGGGCGAGCGTCTTAAAATCTAAAAAAAACAATGGGGCTAAACATGAGAGAGAAAGGGGTCCAGAAAAAAATCCCTCGAGTGGAAATCTCCCCTTAACCCTTGCAAGATGCGATTACTCATCTGGTTTCAATCTTCTGGCTGTTATTGGGCGAGTTTATTCAGATTAGAAAGGGGTATAAGACAGTCAGCGGCATTATTGAGATTGTCTTTACCCTTTGAATTCCCACAGGTCCTTCCTAAGCTGTATAAAAATCGTCTAGTGATAGCCAGCATTAAGTATCAATATGTGTCGTGATCCTCAAAGGGTTGGCAAGTGGAAAGAGAGGAAAATAACCCCCCAGGGGCACCAAGATGGCGGAGGTTGGCCGATCTCTGTTTCCGTAGGGTCTCTCTACTCCTCACTTTTAGTGCTGGGGGTGGAGGGGGGCAGCGAGAGAGAGAGAGAGAGAGAGGGAGGGGGTGGGGGCATCTTCTTTACATACACCACGCTTACACATATATATTGTTTAGTCATGATTTGATCCCTTTACGGTCGTTTTTCATGATGGAACCTTTGGAAGTCAAAAATGTCGTTTAGATAGTTTTAGTTTGGTTTACCCCTTTGATTTCTAGAGATTGGGGTGAGGGGTGGGTGGGCTGGGATGAGAGGTGGGGGGTGGGGTGAGGCGTAGGGGCAGGGGGCTAGGATGAGATAAAGGGGCTGGGGCGAGGGGTGGGGGCTGGTGAGGGGTGGGTGGGCTGGGATGAGAGGTGGGGGTGGGGTGAGACGTAGGGGCAGGGGGCTGGGATGAGATGAAGGGGCTGGGGCGAGGGGTGGGGGCTGGTGAGGGGTGGGTGGGCTGAGGTGAGGGTTGGGGGGGTCACCTGTTTTTGTTTTTATTTTTCTCTCCTTTTCTCTCTATCCATGACTTGTATCCATTCGGCCCCATTCAGCCAACTGTTTTAAGTAGTTTATCCCCATCCAGGTGTCGATATCGTCCATGCGAGCGATAGCGAACCAGCATTGTATGGAGAAATCCGGCTTTGCCAGAGAATTTTTTCTATCGAAAAATGTACAAATTTAGCTTGCTGTCAAAACAAAAATATATATATGCTGGCTCGCTTTCGCTCGCCAGGAAAATATTGACGCCTGGATGGGGGTAAACATCTTAAACCAGTATTCTGTTTGACTCGAACGTCCCTTGATTTTGGCCCTGTCACTCTTTCAACTATGGGGGAGGCACTTGCTATAGGCAGTTATGCCTTTTGCCTCCCTCAATCACATAGAAAAAATAAAATAAAAATCTGAATGGGGCCGAATGGATACAAGCCAGGGAAAGAGAGAAAAGGAGAGAAAGATAAAAAAAAAGCAGGTGACCCCCCGTAACCTTCCCCTAACGCTATAAATATGCTGATCTCTATTTCTGCTTTTTGTAAACTGAATGAATTACGAATCTAATTATGATAAATGTTGCCCATAACTCGCAGATTAATTAAATATAATGGATGACTTCTTTGTGTGGTCTGTGGATATATTTGACTACAAGTAGCTCTTCTTCTCTCTCTCTTTCTCCTTCCCTCTCTTCTCTCTTATATTTTTGCTTTCTTTAACATTATGATATACTGTATAATATGATACTGGTCAAAGTGAGAAAAACAAATACATTATACAATATCATTATCTGAACACCAGCTTATGTTTAGTTTTCATTCAATACAATATATTTACAAATATTGAATAGTGTATGAATTTGATCTTTAAATGTTTGCACATTGTTAAGTTGGAAACTATTAACATTACAGCCTAAATTATTCCACATATAAAACTATTTATATAGAAAGAATGTTGGAAGTATATGGTATATATACGACGACTGCTGCTCCCCTGGATATATATATATATATATATATATAAACTCTCTCTCTCTCTCTCTCTCACTCTCACTCTCTCTCTCTCTCTCTCTCTCTCTCTCTCTCTCTCTGACGAAGAACGGGTGAAATTTGTAGAGCTACGACGCAAAGCCAAAAAGTTAATTAAGCAAAGTAAAAAGACCTTAGAGTTACATATTGCGAATCAAAGTAAAACAAACCCGAAAGAATTCTATAGTTATATCAGAAAGAAAAAAGTAGTTACTTCAACTGTTGGACCGTTAGTCGATGAAAAAGGAGAATACACCAAAGACGAAGTACAAATGAGTAATGCCCTCAATACCTTCTTTGCATCAGTTTTTACAACAGAAGACCTCAGTGATATCCCTACACCATCGCCGATTCAGATTGATAATTCAGATGTTCTAAGCAATATCACCGTTACAGAGAGAGAAGTATTGAATTGTTTAGATAAACTCAAGGTAAATAAAACGCCAGGACCTGATACAATCTCGCCTAGAGTTCTAAAGGAAGCTAAGAATGAGCTCTCCAAACCACTGACATTACTATTCAATAAATCCTTGCAGTCTGGAACTATGCCTGATCAGTGGAAGCTAGCCAACGTAACACCGATATTCAAAAAAGGCAGCAAATCCCTACCCAGTAACTATCGTCCAATTAGCTTAACCTCAGTTGTATGTAAAATGCTAGAAACGGTCATACGAGACAGACTCGTAAATCACTTGGAGGAAAATAACATACTTAAAGATACTCAACACGGCTTTCGTAAAAAACGTTCCTGTTTAACAAACCTCTTAGACTTCTTCCACGATATCCTCAACCTCTACGATGAGAGTAAAGCTGTAGATATTATATACCTTGATTTTCAAAAGGCCTTTGACAAAGTTCCCCACAAACGTTTACTGCTAAAACTAAAAGCGCATGGAATACAAGACGGTGTGTTGAAATGGATAGAAAATTGGCTCAGCAACAGAAAGCAAAGGGTAGTCATAAACGGTAAGGCATCTAAATGGACCAATGTAAGTAGCGGGGTACCCCAGGGATCGGTACTAGGACCAATTCTCTTTCTAATTTACATCAACGACATAGATGAGGGTCTCACCTGCACAATCTCAAAATTTGCTGACGATACAAAAATTGCAAATAGCGTACTCTCAAAAGAACAAGTTGACGATATGCAACACAATCTAGATAAATTGTCATGTTGGGCCCAAATTTGGCAAATGAGTTTCAATGCGGATAAATGTAAAGTACTACATGTCGGATACCTAAATGAGAAAGCAAACTATTCGATGAATGGCACTCAGCTTAAGAATGTAAACAGAGAAACTGATCTGGGAGTAACAATATCGAGTAACCTAAAACCGAGTCAACAATGTTCAGAAGTTGTTAAGAAGGCAAACAAAATAATTGGCTTTATAGGCAGGTCATTTGAGCATAAATCCAAAGAAGTTATCCTAACCCTTTACAATTCCTTAGTCCGCCCTCTTCTGGAATACTGCGTTCAATGCTGGTGCCCTTATTACCAAAAAGATATAAACAAGCTAGAACGAGTTCAACGTAGAGTTACCAAAATGATACCTAGCCTAAAGAACAAACCATACGAAGAGCGTCTTAGAGAATTAAATCTATTTCCTTTAACCCAGCGCAGATTAAGAGGCGACTTAATTCAAGTGTTCAAAATCATCAAAGGCATCGACAATATGAACTGTAGTAAGTACTTCACTATCGACCAATCTAATTACACGCGGGGAAACGGTTGCAAAATTATTGGTAAATCTTTTAACTCGCACGAATCTAAGAATTTCTTCTTCAATCGAGTTGTCAACTTGTGGAATGGGCTTCCCCGAGACGTTATAGACTGCAGCACCGTTGATTCATTTAAATTCCGCCTAGATAAATATCTCGCATCAAACCCGCGACTGACTGCGTTTGTAAATGAATAACTTTATCCTCCCCTCAGTTACTAACCCATATGTCCCCTACTAACTTCCTAGTCCTGCCACGTTAGTGGCAGGGCAGTAGTTCCCTTTCCAATGTTCCCTTACCCACTCTAAACCACTGTTTGGACACTTGATCCTCAGTGTTTTGGAGGACAAGCAACCTAGAAGGGTCACTAGACCTGTTGTTGCTTGATTTCCTTTGTACTCCTTTGTACTCTCTCTCTCTCTCTCTCTCTCTTCACCACCCCCATCTATCAAGTAAAGACATAAATCACCACCTAATCGGATCCCACCTTCTAATGCAACGTTACGACGCGCGCCGGAATGTCAGCCGGAGTTACGCTCCCACCCCCCACCCCCGCAGATGACACGCGTTGAGGTTAACCCTTTCTATACCGCTGACGTCGTATTTATTGGATTTCTGCTACATTTAGACGATTTTATGAAACTTGGGAAAGATACATGGTAGCTAAAAGGATGAATGGAGTGTGTAACCTTGTAATGGGTAGACGTCTTTCCTAAACTGAATAATATCGTCTAATAGTTACTCAGAATATAACCAAAAGGATATCACCGGTACTGAATGGGTTAAAAGGAAGGGACATCGCTCCGGGGATTTGCACGTTAAGGGGAGACTGGCCGTTTGTTTGGTTTATTAATTCATTTATTCATATATTTTTTTAGTTTCCTCCCTAGACCTCCATCAAGCTTAGAAAAACAACCCCTAGATCCCCCTTCAAGATAAATTTGTAAATTTTTCGGTAGAAAAATTTCCCGGCCGAAGGCCGGTTCCTCTTAAGATTGCAGGCTCGCTATCGCTCGCCAGGAAATAATCGACACCTAAATGGCACGAAAGGTCTTAAAATTGACAACGAAATGGGGCGAAAGGTGTTAAAATCGCCAAACTAATGGGCCAAACGTCTTATAATCTCAAAACTAGTGGGGCTAAATTAGGGAGAAGGGGATCCAGAAATACGGTCTGCCTCCCCTTAACCCTGTCAGTGTATACCGTGAGGCATTCTTAAATTATTGTCGGCTATTATTAGATTGTATTTATATGTTTTCATTTTCTTTTTTCTTTTTGTTTTAGCCAACGAAGTTATTGCGATTTTTTTTTTTTTTTTTTATGAGTTAGATGGTTATTTGAGATAGTCCTTACCTCTTGGATTCCTAGAGATCCTTCCTAAGCTGAATTAAATAATCTAATGATAAGAATAAAATATGAACTATTATAGCATCTTAGGTCTTCTGAACTAGGAAATAGGCAGCTACACTGAAATATGAGCCCAAGACTGACCATGACGTATTTCATAATATACTGTATACAGTTTATTCATGCATGTCTTTATTGAATTATATTTGTGTTGTATATGTACATATATATTATTCATTATTTATTGATAAGGTGCTTAATTCCCATAAGTTATTGTTTTATTTGTAAACAAGTAGGTAGACTACTATTATGCTTAAGACAATATTTGCCTGAAAATTACGCCAGGAATAACCAATTAAATTAATGAGTTACGCTTGTTTTCTTAATTACATTACTGTGGAAAACTTGTGTCAAATTTCAAAACAATTACAATTGATCGTTTATCTTTATTACAGAAACTATGATCAATTGTTCATCTTAGCATATACATAATATACTTTATATACATCTTTGTTAGAAAATAATATATATTTATCGTTATTTTTTCCTAACGACTTTCAACAAAAATATTAAAAATCAGAATCACATCTTATCATAGAAAATACAAAAATAACACAATCCCTTAATATAGTGTGTGTTGATATAGGTTAAGTGCACACACAACATATATACAGAGTGTACACATGCCTTAATCATATTGCAACATACACACATGTACTTTCAGGGCAATACTATCATTGTTTAATATCCCATGATAATATACCGTACTCTGTAGTATCGGCAGAGTTGCACCAAATATATCCGGCACCGCTGCACATGTTTTCATCAGTAACATCCGGTCGGCACTCAGCATAACAAGTGCCTCCCAACTCCCTGTATCTCTGGCTAATAAGAACCTATAAACTTATCTCTGGACTTTTATTCTACATCCTTGTGCAAGAAAGGATTATCAAGGTTGTTGTAGCTTCACATGACAACCATACATGGCGCAGTGTGCCACAGGTGGGGTCATTTGGGCCAGAGCCTGGACAAGGGCGGAGAACTTGGCATCGTCCATCTGTCTCCTGTAGTCCTCCTCCGTGCGTCGTCTTGTTTCCTCCACCTGCCGCCGCACCTACACCCACCTCACCGGGGACAACACCCCATTCCACAACATCCTCCACCCCTACAGCTCCACCTCCATCACAGAAGGCTATCACCCAGAACCCGCCACCCCTTCGTGCTGATGCCACCTTCCAGGTTTTCAGAGAATGGAGGCGTCGATGGGACGATTACTCTATTATGGTGGACTTATCTAAACTACCGAGGGAGAAACAACTGATCCAGATGCGGATGTGCTTAACCCTGGAGACACAGCGGCTTTTGGAGCACACCTTAAGCATACACCCTGACACCGACAAGACCGTTGACGCAGTCCTCGATGCACTTCAGGAGCACATCAAGAATTCTCGCAATGAAGCTCTCCGTCGCAGGGACCTGTTCAGTTGCAAGCAAAAACAGGGCGAGTCATTCAACAACTTCTACGTCCGCCTCTGCCACATCGCCGAAGAAATTGACGTCTGCCCAGGGAACTCTTCAGCCTGCAAGGAGACCCAACTCAATATGGTCATTCTGATGGGCATACACGACGAAGAACTTGTACAGAAGCTGCTTTCCCTCGACGCCACCCCTTCATTACAGGACATCGTCAACACTAGCCGTTCCTACGAGGCCACTTGAAGCGATACGTCAGCCATACGTGCCCCACCGTCCCAGGTTAATGCCGTGTCAGCGTACAAGCAGAACAAGCAAGTTAAGCAATGCGACAAGTCCTCCACATCGCAACAGTCCTTGGCGTCGGCTGCCGCCTGCCAGCGTTGTGCTCGCCGGCACGACAAGAACAAGTGCCCGGCTGAAGACTACACCTGCACTAACTGTGGGCGTCGTGGTCATAAGCCTAGGACTCCTGCTTGCCCTGCTGCCACCGCCCAGTGTCGTCGCTGCAACCATATGGGCCACTACGACAAATGCTGCAGATCTTCCAAGACGCCCGCCACACAGGACAACGACGCTTCCTCCCACAACAAGTCTACAGCAAAGAAGACCACAAGTTGCCAACGTGTGGGATCACCTGTTCAGGCACCCACACTGACATCCGTGAGTCTCACCTACAGCGGCACCACTAGAAAACTCCACATGCTTCCTGACACAGGTGCAGACATCACAGTGATCGGCCGACGACACCTCGACATACTTCGGATTCCTCTCAGCAGCCTACGACCTCCGCCTCCGACAACAACGCTCAACACGGATGGCTCTGCAATGGCTCCTGCTTTGGGGACGTTTCATGCACAACTCACCATCAGCAAACACTCCTGTTCGGCCACAATCCAAGTCCGCGAGGGTGTTCAGACGCCGCTTCTGTCCAAACGCCACTGTCAAGCATTGGCCATCATCTCAGCAGAATTCCCCAAGCCAATTCTACAGGTTAAACACATCTACAGGTGTAAGGAGCTCCCCTTCACAGCCACCACGTCACCTGCACAAGCCAAGGAGTTCTTTCTTCGAGAGTTCAAGGACGTGTTGGTCTCCAAGGAGGATCTCCAGACAGCTCCACTCAAGCCTATGAAGGGTCCCCCAATGCGGATCCACCTCAAGGACGATGCCGTGCCTTTTGCCATCTACACCCCGCGGCAGATCCCCTTTGCTTTCAGGGACAAAGTTAAGCAGGAGCTGGACTCGCTAGTGGCACAAGGTATCATCAAACCGGCCGGCGATGAACCTTCAGAGTGGTGCCACCCCCTCGTCGTCGTCGCCAAGCCCAACGCCGAAGTTCGCCTCACCGTAGACCTCACCAAGCTCAACTGCCAAGTTTCCCGCCCAGCCCACCCCTCACCGACGCCTTTTGAAGCGATCCGCAGTGTGGCCCCGCAGGCGAAATTCTTCACGACGGCAGACGCCCTGAGTGGATATTGGCAAATGGAACTTGCGGAGGAGGACCAGCATCTCACAACTTTCATCACACCTTATGGCCGTTTCCAACACTGTAGAGGTCCAATGGGTTTCGCTGCAACAGGTGACGCCTTCTGCCTTCGCGGTGATAGGGCCCTCCAAGGGGTGCAAAATTGTGCCAAGGTTGTCGACGACGTGCTGCTCTACGACGTGCTGCTCTACGACGAGGACTTCAACACACATCTTCAGCGTATCCATGAAGTGCTCATACGGTGCTGCGACAGTGGGATCACACTCAACAAGGACAAGTTCGTGGTCGCCGCACTCAGTGTGAACTTCTGTGGGTACACGCTCTCAGGTGAGGGCATCTTGGCTGACCCTGGCAAAGTCGGAGCGATCAAGGACTTCCCGACACCAGCCAACATCACCGACCTTCGCTCCTTCATGGGTTTGGTGAACCAGCTGGTGGAGTTCACCCCCGACATCGCCACTGCCGCTCAGCCCCTGCGCCCCCTGATGAGCCCGAAGAGGTCGTTTATGTGGACCGCTGACCATGATGAGGCTTTCCGCCGGGTCAAGGCTGCCCTGCTCAGCCCACCCGTCCTGGCCCCATTCGACCCTTCCCTACCAGTGATTCTACAAACTGATGCGTCCCGCCTCAACGGTATTGGATACGCCCTCCTACAGGATTATGGCAACAACCGTCTCCGCTTAGTTCAGTGTGGCTCGAGGTTCCTAAGCGACCCCGAGTCCCGCTATGCCACCATTGAGCTGGAGATGCTAGCCGTGGTCTGGGCCATGTCCAAGTGCAAGTTTTACCTCATCGGACTGCAACACTTCACCCTCATGACGGACCATCGCCCCCTCATCCCCATCTTCAACAACTACACCCTTGATGCGGTTGAAAATCCCCGCCTCCAACGTCTGAAGGAGAAAGTCGCACCTTACCTCTTCACAGCCGTCTGGCACGCTGGCAGGTTGCTCTGCATCCCTGATGCGTTGTCTCGGGCCCCTGTCAGCCACCCGACGCCAGAGGATAAGTTAGCATATGCCGACGCCACGGTTCACCTCAGGTCCCTCGTGACTGTCAACGCCGCCGCCACCGACGTCAACTCTCCTTCACAGGACGCAGGCAGCATTCTCCAGGAACTCCGAGACGCAGCCAGAGCGGATACTGTGTACATCCGCCTGCGTGAGTGCGTTACTTCGGGTTTCCCCACCAACCGCTACGACCTGCACAACTCTCTACTCCCATTCTGGAAACTCCGAGACTACCTGTCAGCAGATGGTGAACTCGTCCTGTACGGAGCGAGGGTTGTGGTTCCTGAAGCCCTCCGCCGCCGCACCTTGGCTCGCCAGCATGATAGTCACAGAGGCATGGAGGCCACTAAGCGTAGGGTGCGACAGGCTGTCTTTTGGCCTGGCATCAACTCGGACATCGCCAATACAGTTCAAGCTTGTGAGCCGTGTCAGGTCTTACAGCCTAGTCAGCAGCAGGAACCCATGATCAACGACGACAACTCAACTAGGCCTTTCGAGTCTGTTTCAGCCGACTTCTTCGCTGTGGCGGGGAAATCTTTCCTCGTCGTAACAGACCGACTCTCAGGCTGGCCCGTTGTCGTACCCTGCAAAGGAGATACTACCGCTTCAAACACCATCAGGATCTTCTGCTGCTACTTCAGGGAAGTTGGTGTACGCCTCCGCCTACGTACAGATGGCGGCCCACAGTTTACTAGCCGTGAGTTCCGGGACTTCATGGAGCGTTGGGGAGTCAGTCACTTGGTTTCTTCCCCACACTACCCACAATCCAACGGTCATGCCGAGTCTGCCGTCAAGTCCGTCAAACACCTCATACTGAAGACGGCTCCCTCAGGCAACATTGACTGTGAGGACTTTGACCGTGGACTGTTGGAGCTCCGCAACACCCCGAACTTCACAGGCCGCTCCCCGGCACAAATCCTGTATGGCCACCCACTACGGTCTTGTGTCCCTGCTTATCCCCAGTCCTTTGCAGCAGAGTGGCAAGCCAAGGCCGAGAACTGTGACCGCCGTGCAGCCGCCCACACTGCGCTGGTGCAGAGAACCTATGACCAGCACGCACGCCCCCTTCCCAGGTTGAGAGTCGGCACCACAGTGCGGATCCAAGACCCGACTTCTCACCGCTGGGACAAGGTTGGGGTCGTCATGGGCTGCGGCAGGTCCAGGGATTATGAGGTTCGTCTTCCCAGTGGTAAGATATATTGGCGGAACCGTCGCTTCCTCCGCCCAGTGAATTCCCCTGGTGTTGAACCCCTCCCCCATAACCTTGAGATCCCTGTGTCTTACACGGACCCAGAAAGAGAGTCCTTCCCTTCCCCCATGGCCCTACGTAGGTCTGAAAGGCTCCTAGAAAAAGAGTCAGCTCGACAACGTCTTGCGAGCTTGAAGGGGGAGGGAGGTGTTGATATAGGTTAATTGCACACACAACATATATACAGAGTGTACACATGCCTTAATCATATTGCAACATACACACATGTACTTTCAGGGCAATACTATCATTGTTTATTATCCCATGATAATATACCGTACTCTGTAGTATCGGCAGAGTTGCACCAAATATATCCGGCACCGCTGCACATGTTTTCATCAGTAACATCCGGTCGGCACTCAGCATAACAAGTGCCTCCCAACTCCCTGTATCTCTGGCTAATAAGAACCTATAAACTTATCTCTGGACTTTTATTCTACATCCTTGTGCAAGAAAGGATTATCAAGGTTGTTGTAGCTTCACATGACAACCATATAGTGTGATAACCTGAAGTAGGTGCTATACTTCGAAACAATTTGCTGATACCCTTGTTAGACCGAGTTTGATGCGATGTCTTCTTATATACAAACAAATAAACAACAAACAGAAGTGGAGGTACTACATGAACTTCGCTTGTTCTTTTGTGTTATATTGTCCTTGCTTTTGGCACACATAACAATACATCCGAGTAGACAAAATAATACCGGCAATTCCAAAAATTATTATAATATTTTTGGAGGAAGACAAAAGGTCCCACTGGACTCTCCTGTTATGTTATTTAATTTTAGCATACATACAAATAAAATCGAGTTAAAAGAATATCGACCCCAATAAAAAAAAAAAAATAAAAAAAAAAAATATATATATATACCGTATATATATATATATATATAGATATAGATATATATACTAGGACTCCTCTTTCTTTCATATAACTTATTATAACAAACATGAGAATAAAATAGAACTCAAACAAATATTAATAACCGCAATAATTAATAATAATACTAAATAATACATATTGAGGAAGACAAAAGGCCAGAAATATGTCGGCGGGCGGGGGATAAAAACCGGACCTCGTACACAAGATAGTTTCAAATTAAATTCTTCGCCCGGACAATACCGGAATCGGGGAAGGAGAGGCAACAAGAGAATTCTGTGTTAGGGTGTGGTTGAAGTGTGTTTTGGGGATTTGTGTATCATGCTCGCTCTCGCTCTCTCTCTCTCTCTCTCTCTCTCTCTCTCTCTCTCTCTCTCTCTCTCTCTCTCTCTCTCTCTCTCTCTCTCTCTCGCTCTCTTTTTTTCTTTCTTTCTCTCGCTCTCTCTCTCTCTCTCTCTCTCTCTCTCTCTTTCTCTCTCTTTCTCTCTTTCTCTCTTTTTTTCTTTCTTTCTCTCGCTCTCTCTCTCTCTCTCTCTCTCTCTCTCTCTCTCTCTCTCTCTCTACTAACTTCCCCTACTAACTTCCTAATCCTGCCACGGACATTAGTTCCAGGGCAGTATTTCCCTTTCCAATGTTCCCTTACCCACTCTAAACCACTGTTTGGACACTTGATCCTCAGTGTTTTGGAGGACAAGCAACCTAGAAGGGTCACTAGATCTGTTGTTGCTTGATTTCCTTTGTACTCCTTTGTACTCTAAACGCTGAAACATTTAAACATTTAAAGGGAAATGTTTCATCTTTTGGTCGATTATTTCAATTACAATATTTATTGTTTTTATAGCTTCCTCCATAGACCTTAATCAAACTTTAAAAAACACCCCCAAGATCACCATTCTAGATACATTTATATATTTTTCGGTACAAAAATGTCTCGGCCACAGGCCGTCTCCTCCTTAATTATAGGCTCGCTATCGCTCGCCAGGAAAATATTGATACCTAAGTGGCATGCAAGGTTTTAATATTGACAAAGAAATGGGGCTAAAGGTTTTAAAGTCACCTAACTAATGGACGAAAGGCGTAATCGGATCTTGAAAGGTTTAAGCGCTGAGGAACACTATTAAATGTGGGTGTAGACAGTTGAAAAGTGTATATTGTTTAGTTGAGTTGGTCTCACTCGGTTGTAGCTGCACCGAACGGCTTTTACGGCCTAAATATTGGACACAGTGTACTCCACCCAACTCTCTCTTCTCTTTTATGTTTATGGTGCTCCTGTTCAGTGTCAGCAAGGATATATATATATATATATATATATATATATATATATATATAGAGAGAGAGAGAGAGAGAGAGAGAGAGTGTATGTAACATCCTAGTAATTACCACACACACACACACACACACACACACACACACACACACACACACACACACACACACACACACACAAAGCATATATCTTGCGTTTTAACTGCAAGATATACTGTATATGATATACTGTATATGAACAGTGGGTTTTAGCTCCGCAGACTATATACTAAGGATTGTTAATGTCGTGCAACAGCATTTCCAGAGAGCAGACTTACTTAAGGGGAGATGGTTCGTTTTTATGATCCCCTTCTTCCTCATTTCTAGCGAGGAACTAAAAGAAAAATTAAGATATAGGCTATATATACAGTATATACAGTATATATATATATATATATATATATATATATATATATATATATATATATAGTATATATATATATCCCATTTTGTTGTCAACATTAAGACCTTTTGTGTCATTTAAGGAATCGGCCTTCGGCCGGGATATTATTCTACCGAAAAATTTACTCATCTATCTTGAAAGGGGGTCTAGGAGGTGTTTTTTTAAGCTTGACGGAGGTCTAGCGAGGGAACTAAAAAACGAATTGATAAATATATACATAGACCAAAACCAAGCACTACCCCCCTTAAGTTTACCTGTGTACAAGCCTGCATTCCTCGTTAAGTGGGTGTATTTTCTGGACCCCTTTCTCCCCCATATTTAGCCCCATTCATTTTGAGAACTTGACACGTTCACCCCATTAATTTGGCTATTTTCAGACCTTTCGCCCAATTTATTTTTCAATATTATAACCTTTCGTGCCATTCGTGCCATTTAGGTGTCGATTTTTACTGGCGAGCGATGGCGTGCCTACAATTTAGGAGGATTTTTCTACCGAAAAATGCACGGGTGTTTGCGTGTATTCTTCAAGCTTGATGGAGCTCTAGTGAGGAAATTGAATTTAAAATACCAATGATAATAATAATAATAATAATAATAATAATAATAATAATTAAAATAATAATAATAATAATAATAAAAATAATAATCATAAACATAATAATAATAATAATAATAATATTAATAATTATATATTCTCGCCTTAATATATATCCACCTTGCAATAAACGTGCTACACAAATAGCATTAATATTACCAATGTCTTGCAGAGGCGGGTTGCAGTGCATCAACGAAATTACAGTATATTCCGAGCTTGCATGGATGAGGACGTTCCATGAAGATTGCATGAATAATTTGATGCGGAGAAAACGGCATGCAAGATATATTTCCCGATGTCCAGATTACAGATAATGGTTAGAGGCCCTTCCTAAGCTTAATAAAATCGCTCTATGAAGATTGCATGAATAATTTGTTGCTGCGAAAACGGCATGCAAGATATATTTCCGGATGTCCAGTTTACAGATAATGGTTAGAGGTCCTTCCTAAGCTTAATAAAAATCGTCTGATAGTTTGCCAGAATATAATGAAAAGGACGACACCGGTACTGAACGGGTTAATGTATATGTGGCTCTCTCATGTACGCTCAGATTCAAAAGTTTAGCGACAACCATTGGTGAATGATCGTGTCAATTCCATAGAGACATGCACCAATATGAC
Source organism: Paralithodes platypus (assembly GCA_032716605.1). Lineage (NCBI taxonomy): Eukaryota > Metazoa > Arthropoda > Malacostraca > Decapoda > Lithodidae > Paralithodes > Paralithodes platypus. Next base: position 27,898,676 of record CM064499.1, read on the forward strand.
AACTATACGAGCGAAAACTAAAAGCAAGAGGGAGGTTTTCACCTTGGTGTTTAGCCCCATTAGTTTTGAGATTTTTAAGACGGTAGTTTCATTAGGTTGGCGGTTTTAAGACATTTCGCCTCTTATATTTGTTGTCAGTCTTACGACCTTTTGTTACATTTAGGTGTCGTTTTTTTCCTAGCGAGCGATAACTATCCTGCAATTTTGAAGGAACTGGCCTTCGGCCAGGACATTTTTCTACCGAAAAATGTACAAATACAGTATATATCGTAAGGAGGTCTTGGGGTATAATGTTGAAGCTTGTTGGAGGACTAGGAAGCAAACTAAATATCTCCCCTTAACCCCTTTTGTACCGGCGACATGTTTTTTATTTGATTTTACCTACATTTAGACGATTTTACGAAGCCTAGGAAGGATATATGGTAGCTAAAAGGAATAATTGAGAAATGATGTAGCCTTTTAATTGGTAGAAATCCTTCCTAAGCTGAAAACAATTGTCTAATATTTTCCAGAATGTAATGAAAAGGATGTCACCGGTACTGGAGACAAACGAAGAGTGCCTAAAGTGCTTCATCTTCAAATTACATAGTTTATCTTTTTTAATGAAATATCTTTAAAAAGTTGACACAATTAATATTAACACCATATGAGGAGGAGCACCTGAAGAAGATATCTGCGAAACGTTGTCAATAAAGTGCTCCGGCTCGTATGGTGTTTATAGTCATTCTCTTTTGGAATCTGTCGGTGAAGTATTGAGTACGATTCTTCCAGCATTCGAAACTTGCAAGTGAAGCCCCGAAGCATCTGAATTACGAAACAAATATTCTTTTATCGGTTTGGTTACAGATTTAAGTAAGTACACTCGAATACCATAGTTTCTAGCTCACTTATAAGAATTCGTGGACCCCCTATGTTTTTTTCTGTATGTAATTATAACCATCTAGATTGATTTTTGGATAGAACTTCCCTTACAATAAATAGAAGAATATATAGCTCTATAGTTGATGTATAGAAAATGTTATTCATAAATACGTTTCTGGATATATACTGTACTTACATAGTTAGAAATGGGTGAAGTCTATAGAAATGGGTGAAGTCTATAGAAATGGGTGAAGTCTATAGAAATGGGTGAAGTCTATAGAAATGGGTGAAGTCTATAGAAATGGGTGAAGTCTATAGAAATGGGTGAAGTCTATAGAAATGGGTGAAGTCTATAGAAATGGGTGAAGTCTATAGAAAATGGGTGAAGTCTATAGAAATGGGTGAAGTCTATAGAAATGGGTGAAGTCTATAGAAATGGGTGAAGTCTATAGAAATGGGTGAAGTCTATAGAAATGGGTGAAGTCTATAGAAATGGGTGAAGTCTATAGAAATGGGTGAAGTCTATAGAAATGGGCAAGAGACTATATATGGTATTCGAGTGTGCCAATGTCTTCAAGGTGCATGGTGTTACCAAAGTCACCATTATTGTTTAATTGTATCGAACTTGAATATGATCACTGGTTTAGTTTCGTTACGTTATTCGAGGTTAGAAAGATTCAATTGATGGAGAGTGTTCTAGGGTAGCCTACGTATATGAGAGAGAGAGAGAGATTTTCTTTTTTTTTAATTTGATTTGATTTGATTTGATTATTGTATTAAGCTTGTAAAAAAAGAGAGAGATAGAGATGGGGGGGGGGGTTTGCCAATCCAGAACAACCCTTTTCCTTTCCGTTTGGAGTCCTCGTTTGCCCTGAAGTCTCTGAGGAAATTATCTCTTCTCCGCTCTCTCTCTCTCTCTCTCTCTCTCTCTCTCTCTCTCTCTCTCTCATTGTTATCCCCGTCCACACCACTCATCCTCCCCCCTTTTATTTTTAACTCGATTCATCCTCTCCACCTTCCCCCTTTTTTTACTTTGACTCCCTTTCTCCTTAGCCTCTCCCCTCCTCATTTTTATCACTCTCTCTCTCTCTCTCTCTCTCTCTCTCTCTCTCTCTCTCTCTCTCTCTCTCTCTCTCTCTCTCTCTCTCTCCATTTTCTTTACTATCCTTTCCTTCAACTTTCCTTTTCTATCGCATATGCCATCTCTACTAGAAGTAAGTCCTGACCACCTCGTTTGTATCGTAAGGTCTGTGTGGCCAGTGTAGCTATGTAAATCTATGTAAATGCATGTAAAAATATCTCTCTCTCTCTCTCTCTCTCTCGCCATCTTTATTTATCTCTCGCCATCTTTATTTCTCTCGGCTTTCATGGCTATTCTCTGTCGACGATTTTTCTCTTCAAACCCTTCACCCCCCACCCCCACCCCCCTTTTATTGTTTGTTTGTTTGTTTGTTTTTGTTTATTTTTGTTTATTTTGTCTTTCGTATTCTCTTCCCGTCTGTTATTCTATCATGTCTCTCTCCGTCCTTCTTCGTTCCTTAAGAGGGGTCATCGGCTTTTTTTTATCTCTCTCTCCTTTTCTCTCTTCCCCTGGCTTGTATCTATTCGACCCCATTCAGCCAACTGTTTTAAGACGTTTATCCCCTTCCAGGTGTCGATTTCTTCCTGGCGAGCGATAGCGAGCCAGCATTGTATGGAGAAATCCGGCTTCGCCGGAGAAATTTTTCTATCGAAAAATGTACAAATATAGCTTGCTGTCAAAACAAAAATATCTATATGCTGGCTCGCTACTGCTCGCCAGGAAAATATTGACACCTGGATGGGGGTAAACGTCTTAAAACACTAGGCTGAATGGGGCAGAATAGATACTGTACAAGCCAAAGAGAGACGGAGAGAAAGAGAGAAAAAAAAAGCGAGGTGAGCTCCCTTAACTGTCTTGGTTATATTTTCAGTCATTGTAATTCTTGAAGACAACTAATAGTCTAATCACTATAGGTAGACCAGAAATCGTGACCCCTAACCTCTGTAGCTCAATAAAAAAGGGCTGGGGCAAATGGGCTGTAAATCTCCGCACGTATTTTCCTGGCTGACCCTTCCTAAATGGTAGAAATAATAGATCGATTTCAATCATTGAGGTGAGTGGTCAAGATTTGTGGCTGTCTTGATAGCGTAATGGATAGTGTGCGGAATTTCGGTGTGAGTATCCTAGGTTCGAGGCCTTGAAGTACCACATGCGTTTCATTGGTTTCATTAGTTAGGTTTATTTGTAAATTAATTGATGGGTTGGTGAAAACAAATATAAAATACCTATATAATAAATGGACTGTATATTCTAAGCGCGCCGTAGATCATAGTAAATTATTCTATACAATTAGATACCTGACGTTGAATGATAGGGGACTGTGATTAATTAATAACTGAGTAATTCCAAGCACTTAGCATAGAGGCGCTTTAACATATAACTTAGAGTGCCATGCAGGAAAGACACATAATTGAATAATAGAGAAGTTACAGTATATACCGGTATGTATATATATATAGGCCTACAGTGTGTGTGTGTGTGTGTGTGTGTGTGTGTGTGTGTGTGTGTGTGTGTGTGTGTAGAACTTCCTTCATTATAAGTAGGCCTAACTATTGACCATTAATTTATCATAACTCAAACAGGGCTGGAGTACATGAGTTGTAACTTCCCACACCTATTCCCTGGCTGACTCTTCCCAAATGGTAGAAATAGTAGCTGGATCACTCTAGTCGTTTTTTAAATATAGAGGTCACTGATCAAGATTATTGTCCTAATTATAATGAAAACGCGATAGATACACATTGCTTGCTATTTTATCAAGGGGGTAGTGCTTGTTGGTTGGCCTATATATTTGGCTATGTTTATTTATTTATGTATTTATTTATTTATTTATTTATTTATGTGTTTATTTATATATTTATTTATTTATTTATTTATGTATTATTTATTTATTTATTTATATATTTATTTATTTATTTATTTATGTATTTATTTATTTATTTTTAAGTTTCCTCGTTATACCTCCATCAAGCTTTAAATAAACACATCCCCTAGACCCCCTTTCAAGATAATTTGTACATTTTTCGTTAGAACAATGTCCTGGCCGAAGGCCGGTCCCTTCTAAAATTACAGGCTCGCTATCGCTCGCCGGGGATAATGCGACACCTAAAAGGCACGAAAGGTCTTAATACTGATAAAGAAATGGGGCGAAAGGGCTCACTATCGCCAAACTAACGGGGAGGTGTGTGGAGTGGTCATGCCACTGGATTGGTAATCCAATGGACCCGGGTTCAAATCCCGATATGTCAATGGGAAGATATTATTGGGATTGAATTTGTGCTGTACCTAGTATCAGTGCATTACCACAAAGCCCACCGAAATGCCAAAAAAAAAAATACCCTCATTGTTCCCTGATTAAATAACACTGTATGAATATTCCCATATTCAAAATATGTTACAGGGGGACAATGCCTAGTGAGTTCACTGCTCAATAGGTGGCGTTCTGAGAGTGAGGGTCTGAGTCTGGAGGGTGAGACGGTGAAGCACTTGAGCGAAGCAACCAGCCGCTTCAGAGATGGAGCTGCTTCGAGCCATGATGGATGCTTCACATGTCTCACTCCCCAGACTGGAACAAGACCTCACGGGCTTCACCGTGTTGAGCGGTGGAATGTACAGGCTCTCAGCCTATGCCCGAGAGGGAGTAGTTGGAAAAAAAAAAAAAAAAAAAAAAATCTCAAAACTAATATGCTAAACATGAGGGAGAAGGGAGTCCAGAAAATGAAACTACCTCCCCCTTAAATCAAAGGTTTTCGAATGTGTCCCATCACTTACTCGTTCAACTGTGCCGCCCAATGGATACAAGAATATATATATATATATAGATAGTCTATATACGTTTTCTGTGCAGACTTCAGGGTAAAGTGTCTCGTTATTGAGTTTGCCCCCAAGTCCTTCGCTTGATTTGCCGAGTGTTGTTGTTGTTCTTGTTGTTGCTGTTGTTAGGGAGGGCAAATTTTGTCCTGGAACAGACGTCGGTAAAGAGGCGAAGAAAGGAAGACTATTGACTTGCAGGGAACAATGAATACCAATATAATGTGTTCTTCACTTGTTTAGTGGAAGACAATTGTATTTTGAAATAGGTCATTATTCCAAACTATATAAATTGAATTGAATGGAATACTACTTGTTCAGGTGATTGCCAATTTCAAAATAATGTTTAACACTATCTGGTCCGAAGTCTTGTGGGTTATTATACTATTTTGTTTAATTACCATTTAGGATTTTGCTTGTTTTTGCTATTTTGCCATTTTCAAGCAATGTTTTTGCCATTTTCAAGCAATGTAGTATAGTTTGTACTCTAGGCTAACAATAAACTCGATCCTAGACTTCCTTTTTCAACCTAAACAAAAATGCATACCTAGACCCCTTCAAGCTAAATTTCGAATTTTTTCGACAGAATTTTTGTCCGTCTTGATGTCTTTTAATTTACAGTTTCGCTGTCGCTCACTCAGCAAAAATCGACACTTGGACGGGGTGAAGCGTCTTACAAACTCCAAACTAATAGAGCGAAAAAATACCCCCCTGGGACCAAGTCGGATAATTTTAAAAGTTGTATGGAGGTCTAGAGAGGGGAAAAGAAAAAAAAAAAAAAATCGACCAAAAAATAATTAATTAACCCTTTCACGCACATATGACGCAGAGGTTGCCAGATTAGCAATAAGAAATAAAGTTCTCTCAGTCTTATAATTACCTCTCCAAAATTCGTTTTCTGCCCACAGCTAACTCAAAGACAACTGCAGAGGTTGAAGTAACTAAATTAAAGGTTTCTAAATACCCCTGATGGTAACAAAGGCTTTAAAGTATCCCTAATAAGCTGAAAATCGCGTCATATGTCGAAGAGGGTTTTAAGCATTTACGTTACTACTGAATAAATGTTACCTCTCCACTGACGAACAATACCACCACACTATCTTTATAGGCAGGTCATTTGAGCATAAATCCAAAGACGTTATCCTAACCCTTTACAATTCCTTAGTGCGCCCTCTTCTAGAATACTGTGTTCAATCCTGGTGCCTTTATTACCAAAAAGATATAGACAAGCTAGAACGAGTTCAACGTAGAGTTACCAAAATGATAGCTAGCCTAAAGAACAAACCATACGAGGAGCGTCTTAGTGAATTAATTATATTTCCTTTAGCCCAGCGCAGATTAAGAGGCGACTTAATTCAAGTGTTCAAAATCATCAAAGGCATCGACAATATGAACTGTAGTAGTACTTCACTATCGACCAATCTAATTACACGCGGGGAAACGGGTGCAAAATTATTGGTAAATCTTTTATCTCACACGAAGCTAAACATTTCTTCTTCAATCGAGTTGTCAACTTATGGAATGGGCTTCCCCGAGATGGTATAGACTGCAGCACCGTTGATTCATTTAACCTTCGCCTAGACAAATATCTCGCATCAAACCCGCGACTGACTGCGTTTGTAAATGAATAACTTTATTTTATCCTCCCCTCAGTTACTAACCCATCCTCTACAAACTTCCTAATCCTGCCACGGACATTAGTTCCAGGGCAGTAGTTCCCTTTCCAATGTTCCCGTACCCACTCTAAACCACTGTTTGAACACTTGATCCTCAGTGTTTTGGAGGACAAGCAGCCTAGAATGGTCACTAGAACTGTTGTTGCTTGATTTCCTTTGTACTCCTTTGTACAATATAACCACTAACAACGATACACCGATTACGATACCCGAGGAAATAATAGGTCTGGCAAAATATTATGGGATGTCTTTAGAGCCATTGTTGTGAGCCTTTAGTCTACTGTACTGTAGTTGCTGCTTCTTCTTCTTCTCCTGTCTGCTGGGACGTACTCACTCGCACTCTCACACATACACTCTCACTGTCACACAAACACACACACACACACATTCTCTCTCTCTCTCTGTCTTTATATATATATATATATATATATATATATATATATATATATATATATATATATATATATATATATATTTATATATGTATTATAGTGTAATGTTATTGTAGTTACAAATATATTATTTTAAGGTCTCAATTAAGTCATTTATCTGTCAATATTAATAGTATGTATTATTAAGCAATCATTTTAGTCAAATCTACTGTAATATGTCTTCTAATATCTGTGTTCAAATTCCTCGTTGCTCAACAAGGCTAAATTAGATTATATTGTCTGAGTGTTGCAATAACTTCACTCTCTGTCTAGTTTATCATTTATATCCAGGTTTTAGTTAAGCTTCTCTTAATTGTGTAGCTCTTGCATTTAACTCATAGTGTTCCTAGTCTTATATATATATATAGAGAGAGAGAGAGAGAGAGAGAGAGAGAGAGAGAGGGGAACAAATTATCCCTATCAGTACTATGAAGCTCCGTTCCCTATATTCTGACTAACACGAGACGATTTTACTCAGCTTCGGAAGACCCTCTAGCAATCGAAAGGGTAATAATATCTCAAATACCCTAACTTCCACAATCCCTTCCTAAGCTGAATACAATGGACTAATAGTAACCAGTATACAGTATGCTCGATCTCAGCAAGGCTATAATGTAATGATGATGTGCAGTATGCCGTACCCGCTGGCATTAAGGGGGGTCACCTGCTTTTTTCTCTCTCTCCTTTTTCTCTCTTTCTCTGACTTGTATCCATTTGGCCCCATCCAGCCTACTGTTTTAAGACGTTTATCACCATCCAGGTGTCGATTATTTCCTGGCGGGCGATGGCGAGCCAGCATTGTATGGAGAAATCCGGCTTCGCCAGAAGAAAAATGTAAAAATTTATCTTGCTGTAAAACAAAAATATATATATGCTGTCTCGCTACCGCTCGGCAGGAAATTTTTGACACTTGGATGGGGGTAAACGTCTTAAAACAGTAGGCTGAATGGAGCCGAATGGATACAAGCCCAAGAGAGAGGGAGAGAAAGAGAAAAAAAAAGCGAGGTTGGCTCCCTTAAGCTCAGGAAAAGCGCTGTAATCGGAACAAGTTAAACGGTTGACCATCTCTTCCGGATTACAAATAAAATGCGTGGTTTATAATTCCCCCGTGTATAGCCCAACCAGACCCCAGGCGTGTACGGCCACCACTAAGGTCTTTGTTATCATACATGGGAGCTGTAACTCTATTTGGTCTGAGGGAGGTCTTTTTGGAGCTCCCCTGTTTCTATTCACTAACTTAAATATTTTAAGACGTTTCACCCCATTAGTTTGGCGATGATAAGACGATTCACCCCATTCAGGTGTCAATTTTAATCTGGGCGGGCGATAGCGAGCTTGTATTTATGTATATACTCAGGCACATACCTCATTGCTGGGGGTGGTCGACACAAGACAGAGCCTGAACAGAAACAACATTTAAATTTCCTATTCTCAAGGACCGGGACCACTTTCGCGTCCTCTCACCCGTTTCTCTGGCACGTCGAGTAGGAGAATTATATAATGGGAGCGATATTGTAACTTACCGGGATATTTCTCTATAACAAAAAGTACAACATGTAGATGCACAGTTTTGTAGTTTGCAGGAAATTTGGGAAGGCCTTTTTGTTAGTCTAGTGGACAAACTAAAATACATTATTCTATAATAGCAAAAAACAAGCAAAATTCTCAATAATAATTTAACCGAATATTATAATAACACTCGACATCGGACCAGATAACTTTAAGTTATAGACGGTGTTGTGCCAACAACGAGAGAGAGAGAGAGAGAGAGAGAGAGAGAGAGAGAGAGAGAGAGAGAGAGAGAGAGAGAGAGAGAGTACAAAGGAGTACAAAGGAAATCAAGCAACAACAGGTCTAGTGACCCTTCTAGGTTGCTTGTCCTCCAAAACACTGAGGATCAAGTGTCCAAACAGTGGTTTAGAGTGGGTAAGGGAACATTGGAAAGGGAACTACTGCCCTGCCACTAACGTGGCAGGACTAGGAAGTTAGTAGGGGACATATGGGTTAGTAACTGAGGGGAGGATAAAGTTATTCATTTACAAACGCAGTCAGTCGCGGGTTTGATGCGAGATATTTGTCTAGGCGGAATTTAAATGAATCAACGGTGCTGCAGTCTATAACGTCTCGGGGAAGCCCATTCCACAAGTTGACAACTCGATTGAAGAAGAAATTCTTAGATTCGTGCGAGTTAAAAGATTTACCAATAATTTTGCAACCGTTTCCCCGCGTGTAATTAGATTGGTCGATAGTGAAGTACTTACTACATTTCATATTGTCGATGCCTTTGATGATTTTGAACACTTGAATTAAGTCGCCTCTTAATCCGCGCTGGGTTAAAGGAAATAGATTTAATTCTCTAAGACGCTCTTCGTATGGTTTGTTCTTTAGGCTAGGTATCATTTTGGTAACTCTACGTTGAACTCGTTCTAGCTTGTTTATATCTTTTTGGTAATAAGGGCACCAGGATTGAACACAGTATTCCAGAAGAGGGCGGACTAAGGAATTGTAAAGGGTTAGGATAACTTCTTTGGATTTATGCTCAAATGACCTGCCTATAAAGCCAATTATTTTGTTTGCCTTCTTAACAACTTCTGAACATTGTTGACTCGGTTTTAGGTTACTCGATATTGTTACTCCCAGATCAGTTTCTCTGTTTACATTCTTAAGCTGAGTGCCATTCATCGAATAGTTTGCTTTCTCATTTAGGTATCCGACATGTAGTACTTTACATTTATCCGCATTGAAACTCATTTGCCAAATTTGGGCCCAACATGACAATTTATCTAGATTGTGTTGCATATCGTCAACTTGTTCTTTTGAGAGTACGCTATTTGCAATTTTTGTATCGTCAGCAAATTTTGAGATTGTGCAGGTGAGACCCTCATCTATGTCGTTGATGTAAATTAGAAAGAGAATTGGTCCTAGTACCGATCCCTGGGGTACCCCGCTACTTACATTGGTCCATTTAGATTCCTTACCGTTTATGACTACCCTTTGCTTTCTGTTGCTGAGCCAATTTTCTATCCATTTCAACACACCGTCTTGTATTCCATGCGCTTTTAGTTTTAGCAGTAAACGTTTGTGGGGAACTTTGTCAAAGGCCTTTTGAAAATCAAGGTATATAATATCTACAGCTTTACTCTCATCGTAGAGGTTGAGGATATCGTGGAAGAAGTCTAAGAGGTTTGTTAAACAGGAACGTTTTTTTACGAAAGCCGTGTTGAGTATCTTTAAGTATGTTATTTTCCTCCAAGTGATTTATTCTCCTCCAAGTGAGAGAGAGAGAGAGAGAGAGAGAGAGAGAGAGAGAGAGAGAGAGAGAGAGAGAGAGTTGTCTTGAGATATATTTATAACACACAACTACGGTACCATTAGGGAGTTGATATAATTTTCCCTCTATAAGAACGCTACGGTAAGAGAGTTGTTGTAATGTTCCCTATATAAGAAAGCTACCGTAAAAGAGAGTTGTTTTAATTCTCCCTATATAAGAGAGCTACCGTAAGACAGTTGTTGTAATGGTCCCTATATATAAAAAGCTACCGTAAGAAACAGTTTTGTAATTATCCAGAGTTGTTCTAATTCTCCCCATATAAGAGAGCTACCGTAAGAGAGTTGTTGTAATTCTCCCTGAATATAAAAAGGGTGTGTGGTGTGAAGGGACTCAGGTGTGCCCTATACTTCCTTGTTTTCGTGTACAAGGGGAAATGGTTAGGTGGCGCGTGTGTGTGTGTGGAGTTTGTTTTTAAAGATGTGCGTGTGTGTGTGTGTGTGTATCTGAGTGTGTATGTGTGTATTTGTGTGTTGGAGGAGTTTAGTGTGGATGTGTCTGTGTGTATGTGCGTGAGCTAAAGTAGTCTGCGTATAAGTTAATGTGATTTTGTTCGTCTATGTCTGTGTGCACTGATGGCCGATATACATTTATGGTATTTATTGTTCAGTTACTTCCATAATTTCCGATACACTTGTCTCGCAATCTCGCAGTGAATAATTACATACACTGTGGCAATAATCTTACCATAAAGCGCGCTCTCTCTCTCTCTCTCTCTCTCTCTCTCTCTCTCTCTCTCTCTCTCTCTCTCTCTCTCTTCATTTCACCTAACACATTCTACCTCCAGTCTAGTTTCCGATTTCAATGTGGACGAGCCTCAAAATACCAAGAGAAAAACAACTCGCTCTTCGAAAATGGCAGGAAAAAGCGCTCGTGTGACACCGATTAAGAAACCAAAGAAAGTGGAATAGCTCCCCTTCTCCTCCACACTCATTCCCACTATTCCACCCCATATACACACAACAGCTGATCTTAAACTTCCTTCCCATTCCACTATTCCACTTCTACCTGTAAAAATAACACATCAAACAAAGGGGACTAACTCTCTCTTCCCATTCCTCCTCCACTCTTCCACACACACGGCAACATATATTCCACCTATTTCCCATTACACTCTTCCACTTCTACCTGTAAAACTAAGAAACCCAACAAAGTGGACTAACTCTCTCTCTCTCCCCATATCTCTTCCACTCTTCCACCCCATACACTCGGCGGATCTTCCACCCCACTTGCTACGCAGACGAGCACCAGAAGAGAGAGAGAGAGAGAGAGAGAGAGAGAGCAGATAGATAGATTGAAAGAGAGAGAGAAGGAGAGAGAGAGAGAGAGAGAGACTAGCAGAGAGAGAGGGGGGGAGAGAGAGAGAGAGAGAGGAAGATAGAGAGAGAGAGAGAGAAAGCAGATAGATAGATTGAAAGACAGAGAGAGAGAAGGAGAGGGAGAGGTAGTTAGATAGATAGATAGACAGACAGAGAGAGAGAAGGAGAGGGAGAGGTAGTTAGATAGATAGATAGACAGACAGAGAGAGAAGGAGATAGATAGATTGAAGGAGAGGGAGAGGTAGTTAGATAGATAGCTAGACAGAGAGAGAGAGAGAGAAGGAGATAGATAGATTGAAAGAGAGAGAGGGAGAGAGAGAGAAGGAAAGGGAGATAGTTAGATAGATTGATAGACAGACAGAGAGAGAGAGAGAGAAGGAGATAGATAGATTGAAAGAGAGAGAAAACGAGAGGGAGAGGTAGTTAGATAGATAGATAGAGAGAGAGAGAGAGAGAGAGCAGATATATAGATTGAAAGACAGAGAAGGAGAGAGAGAGGTAGTTAGATAGATAGATAGACAGACAGAGAGAGAGAGAGAGAGCAGGAGATAGATAGATTGAAAGAGAGAGAAAACGAGAGGGAGAGGTAGTTAGATAGATAGAGAGACAGACAGAGAGAGAGAAGGAGATAGATAGATTGAAAGAGAGAGAAAACGAGAGGGAGAGGTAGTTAAATAGATAGAAGGACAGAGAGAGAGAGAGAGAGAAGGAGATAGATAGATTGAAAGAGAGAGAGAAAACGAGAGGGAGAGGTAGTTAGATAGATAGAAGGACAGAGAGAGAGAAGGAGATGGATAGATTGAAAGAGAGAGAAAACGAGAGGGAGAGGTAGTTAGATAGATAGATAGACAGACAGACAGAGAGAGAGAGAGGAGATAGATAGATTGAAAGAGAGAGAGAGAAAACGAGAGGGAGAGGTAGTTAGATAGATAGATAGACAGACAGACAGACAGAGAGAGAGAGAGAGGAGATAGATAGATTGAAAGAGAGAGAGAAAACGAGAGGGAGAGGTAGTTAGATAGATAGATAGACAGAGAGAGAGGGAGATATATAGATAGATAGAGAGAGGTAGGGAGGGAGAGCAGAAGAAGCGGTAAACTTTCCATGGATTTCTTTTCTAGGTGTGTGTGTGGGGCTGTTGTTTTCTATGTGTGTATGTGGGGGCTGTTGTTTTTGTAACCCCTTTTGTTAGCCTCTTTGGGAACTTGTTTAGGAAGTTGTTTATCTCGAACGATTGTGGGTTGTGTGTTGGTTTGTTTGGCTTGTTTTATGTTAGTTTTTTATCTGTGTTTTTTATGATGTTACTGTTTTTCTTTTATCTCTAGCATTGTGTGTGTGTCTGTCTGTTTGGCTTTATTTTGTGTTAGTTTTTTCATTGTTCTTTCTGATCTTATACCGTGTTTGTTTTATCTCTACCGCTGTGGGTTGTGTGTCTTTGTTTTACTTTATTTTTTATTAGTTGGTTTATTTGTCTTTCTGATCTTACTTTTTTGTTTTTATTTTATCTACCATTGTGGGTTGTGTGTCGGTTTGTTTTGCTTTATTTGTAGTTAGTTTTTTATCTGTGTTCTTTATGATCTTACTGTGTTTGTTTTATCTCTACCTGTGTGTGTGTGTGTGTGTGTGTGTTCTGTTGTATTTCTGGGGGTGATCTATTTTGTTACTCAGTGTGTGTTTTTGTTTTCTTATTTCTTTTATCTCTACCACTGTGGGTTGTGTCTGTTTGTTTTGTTTTGTTTTACTCTTTTGTTACTGGTGGTTCTGTTCTTTCCATTTCTTCTTTGTCTTTGTTTTATCTCTACCATTGTGTGTGTGTGGGTGGGTGTGTGTGTGTGTGTGTGTGTGTGTGTGTGTTGTGCTCTATTTTATGTTGCTGTTTTGTTACTATTTTGTTTTCTCCGTGTTCTGTCTGTGTTTGTCTTTGTCTTTGTTGTATCTCTACCATTGTGTGTGTGTGTGTGTGTGTGTGTGTGTGTGTGTGTGTGTGTGTGTGTGTGTTTCTTCATTGTGTTGTGACCTCTTTTGTCATATTGTATTCTCTTTTGTCTCTATCTCTATCCTCTCTATCTCTCTCTTCCCCTCCAATGCATGTCTCCATCTATCTTCCTTTCTACCTCTGTCTAGTTATGTGTTATCCGGGTGTCTCTATATACCTTTAAGGGGATTTTTTTTTTTTTTTTTTTTTTTTTTTTTTTGTATTCATATATTATTTAGTTTCCTCGCTAGACCTTCATCAAGCTTAACAAAACATCCCCTAGACCCCCCTTCAAGATTAATTTGTACATTTTTCGGTAGAAAAATGTCCCGGCAAGGCCGAAGGCCGGTTCCTCTTAAAATTTTAGGCTCGCTATTGCCTGGAAAAATCGTCACTTAAATGGCACGAAAGGTCTTAAAATTAACAACGAAATGGGGCGAAAGGTGTTAACATCGCCAAACTATTGAGCCGAACGTCTTATAATCTCAAAACTAGTGGGGCTAAACATTAGGGAGAAGGGGGGGGGGGGGGGGGGGCAGAAAAACGGTCTGCCTCCCCTTAAGCCCTTGAGGTTCCTGACGCGATTTGCCACCCTTATTCTGGCTATCATTAGACGATCTTCTTCAGTTTAGGAAGGGGTTGGGGGATGATTGAAATACCTTTTACTCTTTGGACTGCTAGAGGGCCTTCCAAAACCGAAAAAAATCTCGCCTAAGTATTGCCAAAATAAGCTGTCCAAATGCGTCATGGTTCTCAGAGGCTTAAGGGGGGTCACCGGCTCTTCTTTTTTTTCTATCTTTCTCTCCTTTTCTCTCTTTCCCTAGCTTGTATCCATTCGACCCCATTCAGCCAACTGTTTTAAGACGTTTATCCCCATCCAGGTGTCGATATCTTCCTGGCGAGCGATAGTGAGCCATCATTGTATGGAAAAATCCGGCTTCGCCGAAGACATTTTTCTATCGAAAAATGTACAAATTTAGCTTGCTGTCAAAACAAAAATATATAATTGCTGGCTCGCTACCGCTCAGCTCGCCTGGATGGGGGTAAACGTCTTAAACCAGTAGGCTGAATGGGGCCGAATGAATACAGGCCAGAGAGAGAGGGAGAGAAAGAGAAAAAAACGAGGTGGGCCCCCTTAAAAGAAGGATATGTATAAGAAGAATGCAAAATAGGAGCATGTAAAAAATTTGCCTGTGTGGATGGAGCTCCTGAAGTGTGTGGGAGAGCAGTTTGAAGGCACACACACACACACACACACACGCACACACACACACACAGTTTATATGTGTTTCGCGTGTATGTATGCTTTGAGGAATTGTACAAAGGGTATGTGTGTGTGTGTGTGTGTGTGTGTGTGTGTGTGTGTGTGTGTGTGTGTGTGTGTGTGTGTGTGTACAGACTATAAAAGCTTACGGTATGTGCTTCTTGAGACTGCCTGTATATGTGCTTTTAGCGTGTGCATGTGTTTGTGTGTATGCGTTACAAGTAAATGCGTTTTTAGTATAACATGTACTTGTGCATAATTCCGACAAGAGTGTGTTATGTAGCCTGTGTGTGTATGTATGTATGTTTACTTTTAGTGTGTGTGTGTGTGTGTGTGTGTGTATTTTATTTTGTTTCCCTATATTCCAACTACTCCCTCTCGGGCATAGGCTGATAGCCTTTACACTCTACCGCTGAACACGGTGAGGCCCGTGAGGTCTTGCTCCAGTCTAGGGAGTGAGACATGCGAAGCTTCACGGCTCGAAGCAACACCATCTCTGAAATCGCCTCGCCTCTGCGCTTCACAGTCTCATCCCCCAGACTCGGATCCTCTCTCTCAGAATGCCACCTATTGAGCAATTAACTCACTAGGCATTGCCCCCCTGTAGCATATTTTTTAATATGGGAATATTCATACAATGCTATTTAATCAGGGAACAATGAGGGTATTTTTTTTGGCATTTCGGTGTGCTGTGGTAATGCACTGATACTAGGTACAACACAAATTCCATCCCAATAATATCTTCCCATTGACATATTGGGATTCGAACCCGGGTCCATTGGATTACTAGTCCAGTGGGAAGACCACTCCGCCACACCTCCCCTTTAAAAAAAAAAAAAAAAAAAAAAAAAAAATATATATATATACAGTATATATATATATACTGTATATATGTGTGTGTGTGTGTGTGTGTGTGTGTGTGTGTGTGTGTGTGCGTTCGTGAGGTTTCAAGTACCACCGCTGTTGCCCATTTCACACCCAATTGCTCCAGCTTATGAGGTGATGTGCTCCCAAACCCCCCCCCCCCCCCTCTACCAACCCCCACACTTCCCATTATCTTGTTGGCTCAGTTTTATGTTTTGTTTTATATTTATTAATCTAGATATCTGGTTATTCATCCAATCTTCTCTACTGATTTATAGATTTTTAGCGTGTCTGTATGTATGGGTAGTTTATATTTGTGTGTTTATATGGTGTGTGTGTGTGTGACTGTGAGTGTCTGTGTGTGTGTGGTTTTTTGATATGGTGTGTGTGTGTGTATGTGCGTGTGTGTGTTTTTTTTTTAATATGGTGTGTATGTGTGTGTGTGTGTGTGTGTGTAAGAACTGAAGTGCTCCCGCCGCTGCCCATTTCACACCCAATTGCTGCAGGTTATGGGGTGATGTGCCCCCCCCCCCCCACCCCTCCAACCCACACACCTCCGATTATCCTATTGTCTTTTCTATCTATATTTTTATTAGAGATGTATGATTTCAATATTTACTTGTTTTGCATTTCCGTTATACATTTCAGCCATATGTATTGATGTGTTTATTTACATATTCCCTTATCTATTTTAGAGTATTCACAAACATGTATAAAGTATATATATATATATATATATATATATATATATATATATATATATATATATATATATATATATATATATATATATACCGGTATATATATATAATGTATATATTGTATGGTTATATCCAGTAATTACCTATTCCATTGTGCTGTTCTATTCTTCCATAATCCTCCATCTCTCTCCTCCTGTCAATCTCTTTTTCACTGGATTCGTCATTTTTTGTCCTCCCCTTCACGGCTTCTCATATTTATCCGACCTTTCTTCCTATACCTCTCTCCGTTTTCTATTGTTTGTTTTTTCGTGCATATACAATTGCGGTCAGGATATTCTGGACACTTGTTGATATTGGAATCTGGCTTTTATTTATGTCTGCTGATTTCTTTAGGTCATTCTTATTTAGTGGACTATTTTTAATGGATTTCAGATTCGTTCGTTTGTTTGTCTACTTATTCGTCAGTCCATATTTATTTTGAACTTGTAAATGAAAGGTCAGCTGCTATGTTCAGAGATTCAACTTACAATATTTTTCACTATACTCTGTTTCATTTCAGTTGACACTATATTGAATCCCTTAGCAACTAATTTCTCGATATTTATTTGAACAATATGAAACTACTCTGTCTCAGCATCATATTAAGGCCATGTTTATATAATTAGCACCATATTTCACTACAAAATCTTCAAAATAACTGAGATATCGTGATGGGAACTTTGCAAATTACCGTCAGTTGGAAAGCAACTGATTATATTATAGGGAGATCATGTTATCCTTTCTAACGAGTGTATTAAGTTGGTATCCCTGTTTTGTCTTTCATATTAGATTAATCCCCACACTCTCTCTCTCTCTCTCTCTCTCTCTCTCTCTCTCTCTCTCTCTCTCTCTCTCTCTCTCTCTCTCTCTCTCTCATATCTATCTATCTATCTATCTAGCTCGGTATTATATAAGCTCTTCACACTTCTTAGTCAAATATATTAATTATTCTGTTCATGTCACATTCAAATGAAATTCTAGTGAAACCAATTTATGTCTAGGATTCTTAAATCAGACAAATACAAAAATCTAAATCAAATTTGGTGAGCACGAAGATAAAAAAAAAGAGATCAAGATTATAACAATAAGACGGTTTACCGAGAAATGTCCATATCAGATCCATGTGACGTGCGACTCTGGGATTCCAATAACACACACACACACCCACACACACACACACCAACTTGCATAACACACGCAACACACACGTACACAGACACAAACTTATTCCCACACATACACACACAATCTTACACACGCATACGATAGAAATAAACCGATTATTATTTCAACTACAGACGCACATTTAGACAGTACAGCCGAAAGTAATTCAACCAGTCATGCCTACCACACAACACTTCCCAACACAAAACAAAAACAATGCGACACAAGCAAGCAAACGATACAAGAACAACGCGATACAAGCAAACAAACGATAAAAACAACGCGATACAAGCAAGTAAACCGTACAAAAACAATGCGATGCAAGCAAGCACACAATAAACAACAATGCGATACAAGCAAGCAAACAATAAAAAATAACGTGATGCAAACAAGCAAACAATACAAAAACAACATGATACAAACAAGCAAACAATACAAAAACAACGCGATACAAGCAAGAAACAATAAAACCAACACGATACAAGCAAGCAAATAATAAAAAAACAACGCAATACAAGCAAGCAATCAATACAAAATCAACCCGATACAAGCCAGCAAACAATACCAAAACAACACGATACAAGCAAGCAAACCCTGTAAGCCTCATACACACATGAACACACTTAAACTCACACGCACCAAGTAAATTAAAGTCCTACCTAAATCCCAATAGCGGAAACACGTATGAAACACGACCCCTTGATGTGCAGCTGGAAGGTACACTCGGATACCATAGTGTCTAGCCCACTCATAAATATTCCTGGACTTCACATATTTCAAATTATGGATGTATATCTGTGGAAGGAAATGTTAGGAATATAATTATCTATACATTAACTGCAAGACTATATATACTATTTATTGAAAAGCAGTTTTATCCAAAAATCAATCCAGATAATTTAATTACATAAAGCAACACGTAGGGGGTCCACGAAATCTTATAAGTGGGCCGGAGACTATGGCACCCGAGTGTACATAATACAGTCAGTACCACACATAGGGACACATATATACACCCCCTCTGCATATACTATATATATAATATATATATATATATATATATATATATATATATATATATATTGGTAATATGGAAGGGTAGCGCCACCCTAGACCCAATCCCAATCTTTTCATTGTAAATAATACACGAGTGGTAAGACCGTGTTATTTCAGCAGTTTTTTCTAACACAGTCAACGCTGGGTGTCCCTGCCAATAACAAATAGTGTTGAATAATCATATCAATCATTGACACCGTTACAAAGAACCTCCCCCCACACACACACAAATTAAACAATCACTCGCACCATCACACAGAACACACACACACACACACAGAAAGAGAGAGAGAGAGAGAGAGAGAGAGAGAGAGTGGAGTAGAGAGAGAGGAGTAGAGTAGGGAGTGAATGAGAGAGAGAGAGAGAGAGAGAGAGATGGACGAACTAAGCAAATAACACATAAATCCTTGGTTAACCGACACAACAAACAAGTATATATCAGCTGTGAAGTATAGTAATATGAGGGAGAGAGATAATGAACCTTTGTGTTGGTGCTGCCATTTTTATCAGGGGCCGGTAATTAATTGGCTACGGAGTGTGTTTGTGGGGGTTTACTGGCACACACACACACACATATATATATACATACACACCCACTAGTATACGCACACACACACACATATATACACTCACACAGTCACATTCCCTCTCCCTCTCGCACAAACACATACAAATAATAGCACACACACTCACATTCCCTCTATCTCCCCCCCCCCCCTCTCTCTCTCTCTCTGGAATGGTGGTTGATAGTAATTAATTTGATACGTTAAAGAAGAGACTGGACAATCATCTGATGAAGATTGTATTGATATGATTGAATCAGTAGGTATGGAAGTGTAAATTCCTTTTTAGTTTAATTTTGTTCTATACTCTATAAAATTTTCCTTATGGGCATTTCCTGATCCATAAGGTTACACTTCATCCTATTTTCCGGCACGACTCTTTTAACCGGAGGTACCGGAGGGTGTGGACAGAGCCTTCTATTTTACTGTCCTATTCTTCTACACAAACTGTCCCTGTCTTGTAGCATCAAGCCGAACTTAACCTAATTAACATAACTTATCATGAGGGTCGCCTTTTAACAAACGTTTGTTTTTTTATTATTTCCCACTAATTATGGTTGTAAGGTTTTGAAAATTCATATGTATATCTTCACACGGAATTATGACAAAAAATGTCAGTACTATATAAAATGAAAAACCCATATTATAGAATATGAAGCAGATGTCTTAGCCCTTCTTTCCAAAAAGGTAGCTCTCCAAATAATTACTAAAAAAATAGGTAATAACTCGTATCGCCATAGGCACAGCTCTAAAAATATATTAAATAATAATAGTAATGATCCTATGTCTGAAATGCATTTACTTGCTCGTAAATGTAATACTATATATACTGTATCCCAATCATTTCAAGTAGGCCAGAAATCGTGACCTCTAACTTTTTTACTTCAAAAGGGTTAAAACAAATGGGCAGTAAATGTCCACACCTGTTCCCAGGCTGACAATTCCCAAATGGTAGAAAAATTGGCTTGATTAGCCAATTTTGAGTTATAGAGGTTAGTTGTCATGGTTTTTAGCCTAATTATAATGAAAATACTATAGTACATGATAAATACTATAGTACATGATATAAAGTTTGGTCTTCACATTAAATGTCTACATGGTCACAAATTATGACCCCGTTGCTTGGTATTTACGGCAACTAACTGGCATCTACAGGATAAAATACCCGTTCTCTCTTACTACAGAATCTCTAAAATGAATAAGAAGGTCCGAGTCCTTGGAGTACCACATGTATTCATTACTTTCATTGATTTCTATAGATAGGTTTGTTTGTAAATTAATTGTTGGGTTGGTGAAAACAAAAATGAGTGTGTTGTTCATTACAGTAGGCTATGATGTAAGCTTAATCCTATCTGGAACGAGAAGAGGCTTTTTGGAGCCTCCCTCTTTCACTCCGTTAGTTTGGACATTTCAAGACGCTTCACTTGCTTTTAGTTTGGCAATTACTAGACATTTCACTCTATTCGGAGTGATAACATGCCTGCAATTTAGGAATGATTTACAAGTAAGGGTATGTTTCCACCTTCGAGAGTTCAAGAGACCATAGAGTCTTTAAGATGTAGTATATATTTTCGGCGCTATTGCCTCGAATACCACAGTTCACTTGCTTTGCTACATTGTCACCTTGCACGGATGTATACTGTATATATTGGTAAGTTTCGTAAGGGTAATAGGCAAGTACACTGCGCCGTTATTATGTTCCTATTAAGAGATTTGATGGGATAATAAAAACAAGTGGTAAAAATAGGGGCATGTGAAACTGTCATATATATATATATATATATATATATATATATATATATATATATATATATATCACATATAGGTGTGTTCCTTGGGAACCGTAGTTTAAGTAGGAAAAGAATTACCAGCGAGGCAGCGAACATCATCTTTACTTTCATTATAGTGGATCCAAACGTTTCGGCATAAAACACTACGCCATCATCAGTGGTCTAAAAGTAAAATTAAACACTTAAAATAAATTGCTTTGAAATTGCTAATATGTTTAAAACACAATATTATACATAATAGAAAGGGAAGTGGATATAATTATATTTAATTTGGAGTTTTGTAATACAAGTATGAATTAAATGACGAAAGCAATGCAAGCTCTACATTCCGATTACACAACTACACAAAAGAGGGGAGTAGCAGACATGTTATTAATTTTAATTGGGACTGATTTACTTTTATAAAGAGGGATTCAAGTGTTCTAAGTTATTGTTCTGGCAAGAGTCTATAATTTCAAAATTATTTTTTTTAATCTAACTTTACACAATCGGCGTGTTCCCTTACTGCAGAGTGAGGAGGCGACTGCAGCCTACGACCAGCTGCTCGACTGACCTAGGTGCTCGTCGGTTCTAATTTTGAAGGCACGAAAAGTGCTCCCCAAATACCCAGCTTGGCAACTCGGGCATGTATATTGTTACGAAGGCAGCCGGGACAATCAGATGCTTACATAGCCTAGCCCACAGCACCGTACTACCCTGCAACAGACACGCTCTTAATATCTGACTCGAACACCAAGACACGCAGGTTCTCTAGGAAAAATGGGTTTCTTCCTCTTTGCTTATTAAAGCAGTAACAAGGAGACACAAAAATATCTATTGTCCCCGAGTCTAGTCCATAGTGCGTGTAGTATGCAAGAGAACTTCTAAGGTTATTCTATACTGCACCAACATTATCCCACCATACCACTACTAGACTCCCAGAACACTCTGTATCATGCCCAATCGCTTAGGAATTGAGAACAATACAAAGCAACAACCCATGGAATGTCCAGTACAATAAACCTGTGCCAAGCCTATTATCCCTAGCCTATGTCCTAATAATACACCGAGTGGCTCTCTTCAGCACAGCACGGCGGTGGTGTTGTAAGGGATAAACAACTTTAATGACTTATCGCTTACATCATCTGGGGTTAGCTCAATACAATCGAATGCAATGGGGACAACCTCACCTAGTAACAGGCTCCACCCATAGTCCTTGACTGCACCGAATGTATTGCTGCTAAAACTAAACAAGGCCCAAGGGTTGATGTCCTGAGGAAGTTGGAAGCTGGCTGCCACCCAATAAAGGGTTGGATAAGACCCGAGTCAAAGGATGCCGTGTGGTGGAAAAAGCTTAGCCTACCATTATCACACACCCAGCAACCTCAGTTCTCAAAGGCCTGACAAAAACGGAGATAAACAGTCCAGCCACCCAATCCCCCGTGATATCAACCATGAATAATATGCACATATAATAATGGTGAAACAATGCAGCAGAATAATGGAAAAGAACATGGAGAAATAAAAGGATAAGCTTATATGCTAGATTGCCAAAGAAGAACAGAATGCAGTAATCTATATTTTATTAATTTCACCACAACACCAAACACCCCCAATGAAATTAATTAAAGTATATATGATCCGCCGGGATTCGAACCCGGGTTATCACACACACATTTTTGCCACCTTAACCATTACACCACCGTCCTAGGACGTTGGTTAAACTAAAGATGTTAAAACAAAACAATATGCTCAATATGACTCCAGCCCCTGCTATGCTCCAATCAAATAAAGAACCAAAAGAAATATGCGGTATGCAAGGGAAACAACGAAGCAAGCCAACACCGACAGACTAGGATATCGCTATATCAAGGGGCGGAACTGAAGTGCAGGCCCCGCTGGGCCGCAGGCCGCAGCCGCGAGAGTCGGGCGGGGGCCTCGCGTGGCGGGGAAGGGCTCCAGGCGTCGCAAGAATACTCAATTATCTCCGGCAGCCTGTGCTCTCATCAACAACAAAAGTAATAAAATCAATATGATTCATGATTGTGTGAGTTATGATAAACTGCATTAATCACACAAGACTAAATAAACTAACTAATTCATAGGGCTAACAAGACGGCAACACATCACAGGGCGCCAGCCAGCTTCACAAGGGTCGCTCGTGGGAACAAAGCCAGAAGCTAGCCTCACCCCAGGCCCCTGCAATATAGGCCTCCTACTTGTAACTCACTCACAAATGATATACTGTAGGCTACAAACTCATTCGGGAGTGACAATATTTATAGATAACCGATGAGCACAGATCAGATGGCATATAATTATATATATATGAGAGAGAGAGAGACAGACAGATCTGAACCTTTCAATCCAAGTTTTGAAGCATGTGAGATATAGTGAAGCATTGTATTGCTTCGGTTGTGATTCTATACCGTACTGCTTCAAACAGGTGTGTAGCTGTTAGTGTCCAGGACTGTACAGTGACCGTAGGCCGTAGGGAGCCAAACAGAGGAGTAATCTTTGTTAACGGTACAGTGGTTATCTTTTTGGGTCTATTTATTCATATATTTGTTTAGTTTCCTCCCTATATCTCCATCAAACGTTAAAAAAAAAACATCCATTAGATCCCCCTTCTAGATTAATTAGTACATGTTTCGGTAGAAAAATGGCCCAGCCGAAGATCCGGTTCTTCCAAAATTACAGGTTCAGTATCGTTCGCCAGGGAAAAAATCCACACCTAAATAGCATGAAAGGTCTGTCTTAATATTGACAAATTAATGGGGCGAAAGGTCTTAAAATCTACAAATTAATGGGGCAAACATCTGAAAATCTTAAAACTAATGGGAGAATGGGGACCAGAAAAACGACCTATCTCCCCTTAAGTCGGTGACACACGAGCGCTTCATACGGCAATTTTCGATGAATAAGTTTTTTCTCGTACTATTTTGAGGCTATTATTACTTTGGAATCGGAAACTTGACTGAAGGTAGATTATGGTAGATGGATGAATTTGAAGATGCCCCAGTACAATTACCCGTAAAATTGACAGAAAAAACATGTGCACGAAATTCACAATCTCGGTGAGAAACATGCACTCACGATTAATATGCACCGGTAGTAATTTGATTCCTCCTTCGTCTGTATTTGGTGTATTTACTACGTGAAACAAAGAAAGAAACGAATGACAGTTCGGTATCTTCATCTATGATAGTGGGAGAAATTTTGACAGACTTCCCCAGCAGTACCCCTTTTGACTCCATGCCACCCAAAATTACCTCCCCCTTTTATACCATTTTCGAATTACTACCACCCAAAAATACAACCCCAAAACATGCAAGCACTTTCGATCTTATACCATCCAAAATTAACTTGCTCCCCATCCCTTGCCCCCTTCTTGGCAAGCCATCCTGAATCACTAAAGTAACTTCTCCAACTAAATCAACTCAACCCCAGCTCAATTATTCAACTCACGCACGTTGGGTCAAGCCCCGACACCCTATTTCTCCCACTATTATCACTGTCTCTCCTACTTAACCAATAAAAACTTCCCTTCTTTCACCCTCACCCACCTTTTCTATATTCATTCATTCATTCATTGGATGAAGTGAGGAACATTACAATAGTGTATTTTAAAATATCACGTTCATAATATGCTATGTTGAGTTTGCCTATACAATAAGCTAGTTTTTGTTGGCATTAATTAGTGATGGTTTCCTGTGTATTGGTGATCATCTTGCCATTTAATCCAACACACGATATTAACCAATCAAATTATAGAGCCGATACCATGACGCCGGGTTTTCATTGGTGCAACACCGTGACGTCATGAGCTAAGCCCCGCCCTCTCAGCGGGCAGTCGCGTGGTTACATCCGAGTGAGTGGACGGGTGTTCGCGACGCTCTTCCTATTTTCCGGTTTATCGTCTATTCTCCGGGTTCTTGTGGCTTTCGTCGATATCTGTGGTGCTTCGGTAGTGCTGTGTGAGTGCAGGACAAAAGAAAAGCCACTAGATCGTCATGAGAAGGACGAAGACGAGCTGTGGAAGCGGTGTTTTAATCTGCACAGCGTGGAGGTAAGCAGGGTTACCAAATCAAAGTACTGCTAGATCCGTTTTCAAAAGTCGCTAGACGGCCGCTGGATAGTAAATTAATGCCGAAATTCGCTAGCATGATGTTACAATATCTAAAATATTGTTCGAAGTGGCTCAAATCTCCAGAATATCGGTTTAAGACACTTGGAAGTAATGTCGCTAGATTGCAGTAAAATACCTCGAGACCTTAGCAGTAGCTAAATTTGTAACTGGAGGTTAGGCAGATCAAGTCACGTGGACGGTGGACAATGCTCAGGTTCTCGCTAGTGCTATCATGGCGACATTTGGCTTTCTCCTACCAATTGGACATTATTTTGTCAGTTACTTGCCCACACTGTTCTATAGGTTACGAATAAAAGTCAGCCATGGACATAAGGAAGTTGGAGTTGTAGACGTCGATGTTTAGCAGAATTACCATACGGTTAAAATAAGTGTAGCCTAGTACATAGGCTAGTCTATATAAATACACCTAGGCCTAACCAAATTCAACATGCTTTTTATCCATCAGAAACCTACATTATCATCGCATTTTTGTTTAACCCTTACAGTACCGGTGACTTCTCTTTTATTTAATTTTAGCTAAATTTAGACGATTTTATGAAGCTTAGGAAAGATAATATGGTCGCTCGAAGGCTTCATTGAAATGTTCAGTTTTATGTGGCCTTTTAAGTGATAGACGTCCTTCCTAAGCTGAATATAATAGTTTAATACTGTCCAGAATGTCATGGAAAGGACGTCGCCGGTTTTGAAATGGGTTAATAGCAATGTTTACGGCTATAGCCTGAAACTCGCACGTTGTCAATTAGCCTATGGGCATTATTGGGCAGTGGATATTCTTCCGTAACTAGCAAATTCCCTGGGTATTTCTGCGAAGCGTGTCGTCTACTCTAATAATGTTCTGTTGAACAAGAGACACGTGACATTAGAACCTATAGCACTAGGCTAAAGACAGAAACAATTGAAAGATAAAATAATCAAAAAAAAAATGTATATAGGCCTAGCCTACTGTAAAATTATAAAGTAAGCCTAATTAAACTTTGTACATTTCTGTTTAACTCTTTTACCAGCGATGTCTTTCATTTTATTCTGGCTAGGCTATATTTAAACGGTTGTGTGCAGCTTAAGAAGGATCTGAGTCAGTAAAAAGGGTTAGGCTATATATTATAGTTTGAAGCTTGTTTAATGGCTGGAATTTAATCGTACAATAGTACCGGGTAGCCAAAATAAAGTTAATCCTCTCACGTTCTTGACGCAATTTTGAGCCTATTAGGGATACTTTAAAGCCTTTGTTACCATCAGGGGTATTTAGAAACCTTTAGTTTAGTTACTTCAACCTCTGCCGTTGTCTTTGAGTTAGCTGTGGGCAGAAAACGAATTTTGGAGAGGTAATTATAAGAGCGAGAGAACTCTATTTGTTATTGCTAATCTGGCAACCTCTGCGTCATAAAAACGTGAAAGGGTTAAAAAGACGCTACTGGTACGGAAAGGGTTAACACATGTTTACAATCTCGGACGTTTGAGACCACGTTGGGTTCCGTTTTAGGTTCTAAGCGTTTTTAACCTGAAACTCATCCATTAACCTAGCCTAGCCTGAACTAGGTTTTCTAACATGGTCTACTTACCCAAAATTAGGTTAGGTATGGCTGATGTGTTGTAATACCCTTGACAGTCAGACATGATTACAAGATGATAATCGAAGACTCAATCCCATCCAAATTAAATTTAATCCGTCTTTAGGCTACTTGATTTGTTTCCAGCTGAGAGTCGAGAATCGTGGATGTGGCAACTGCGCACTAATGTCCCTTGATTGGTCAGAGTGAATGTGTTTTATTCCGTAGGTTGTTTGTGATAAACATTAAAATAACTGTTTCATTGTAATTATTTGTCTCGTCATATCTACAAAGTATAATAGTGTCTTCTATTATAAATCTTGGAAATGCCGTTTAGCATTGATAGTTTGCAATACAAGCCGGCATTAACCAAAAATGCATCTGTACCAAAGTCAACTGGTGCCCAAACGAACACTTCAGTTAAATACACGAATCGTATTTGATTGTGGTGGTCGAGTGGTGAGCACGCTCACGTGTGAATCTGCAAGACCCGGGATCGAATCCCTGCCACGGCGGACATTTAGTGGGTGTGGTAGTACGTCCTAGCATGTTTATGCTCGCACCCAGTCAGGAACATCCTGACGACGTATACATACTAAACACACATAACAAAGCCACTCCAACAGCTTCCTCTCTCTCCAACACCCCTTCTCCCCTCTCTACACGCTTCAGAAAAATAGGAAAAGTAGAATGTAAATAAGAGGTGCCGTTGCAAAGGCTTATCCCTCAATACTTCATCTGACGTTTGAAAATTAAATGACATTTGATTGTTTAAGCGCATATAAAAAGGTAGTAAAACACTTGAGTACATGTAATATAAGGCAAGTACTACTTTTAAAGTAGCCTACATGTCCGTGGAATTTATTAACCCATTAATTGCTCTTTCCATTCACATATGCATAGCCTACGTGAGTTGCAGTTGGGATGTGTGTACATGCTTAGATTGATAAGCAGGATTCGAAGTTGCATAATAAATCGTAGGCAGTGTCCACCATGCTTTAACTGTCTTCGTGGCGCAATTCATAAGGTGGTGATTTTCGGTGTGAGCGTCCTGGGTTCGAATCCACGGACTGCCACATGTGTTTGTAATATTTCATTAATCGATTTTAGGAGTAAAGTTGGTTGTTGGATAGAACATAATAAATGTAGTGTTGGGTGAGGGGGGAAGTGGTTGGAACAGTCGTTACTGAGGCGGGATTTTATTAGAATTTTTGTCTAGCCAAATCATGTAGTTATCGTACATCTTCACCTTTGCTGCGAGTGCCCCTAGTCACAGTAGCTGTCATATTTATTTGGCTACAAGAGCGTCGTAATGGCAGAATAAGACGAAGACAAGTTAATTTATCACCAATTTTAAACAAAAGATGAAGACCATAGCCTACTTGTGTTGCCTTAGTTAGCCTTTATCTCAGAAGTGCCAAGAGCGAGGGAAGAGGGAGGTGCGTGGGAGAGGGAACATGTTATCGGTGTGGTGGTGTGGGTGGACTCGGTGGACTGTCTGAACAAGGGGGTAAAAAGAACTGGAGTGAGGGTGTGGATATGCGTGTGTGTGTGAGAGAGAGAGAGAGAGAGGTATGAGTGGGGTGGGTATGAGTGAGAGGAATATGGGCGGAATAACTAAGCAGCGGCAGAACATCGTGTAAGCTACGTTATATAATTTGCTGTTTTATTGAGAGTGAAGAGGGGGGGGGGGGGGGGGGAAGCTTGCCTGCCTGCCTATTTTTTTTTTTTTTTTGTTATATAAAATTGTCTGGTGTTAGCAAGAACAGTATAAATAATGTCGTTTTGACCCCTACTGTACCGACGACGACTATACATTTTATTTTAGCTAGCCTATATTTAGACGATTTTGTGCAGCTTAAGAATGAGCTGTGGTAGTAAAGGAGGTTTAGTGATATAGTTCAAAGCTTGTTAATTTGCTGGAGGCCCTTTTTAGACTTAATATGATCGTCTAATAGTAGCCAGAATAGAGTAAAGAGGACGTTACCGATACTGAGTGGGTTAATACTGAACAATGTGAATACTGGTGCAGGTCGCTAAACTCCCAGACTAGAATATACTTTCCAAATCTACGGTGGCGCTAATAAGTCATGTCCCAGCTCGCATTACGTTTGGCTTGCTCTGTGCTGTATCAATGTCTGTCAGATGTTGAATAGAGTGGGTAGCCTAAGTGTAGGAACATGTTTGTATATTTCACTCGATATGACGAAATGAAGCTTAGATATGGCCGATACCAATTATTGATCAACACATACTTGGTGCCGAAACATCACTTATTAGCGCGACTGTACCATACTGGTGGTTTTGATCTTATACGCTCTTCGTTATATTCATAACTATAATAAGTACCGGTATACAGTATAGTTCAGGGGTTTAGCTACCTACACCAGTATTTAATCCTTTGAGTATTACGCCATTATTCAAGTTTATCTTGCTAACACCAGACAGTTTTATACAGCTTAGAAAGGAAATCTGGCAATAATGGAAGTACCGGTAAGCTCGATCTCGAAAAATAGGCTACCATGGCTCCCACAGATCCTTCCTAAATTTTTAAAAATCGTCTAGTGATAGCGAAATCAAATGAAGTATGGCTTGGTAATTGATATAAATAAAAGGTGGATAGGACCTATACTGTATCTGCAAATTTATTTTACCGTCTTCAATTTCATGTGAATTATTTTGGTTGCCTTATTCTTGTTTGCAGTTTTCATATTTGGTTGCCTTACTCTTGTTTGTAATGTTTGTAACTTAACTTTCGGTGTAATTCCTTAAACTCCGGTCTGGTGCAAAACATGAGGGAAAAGGGGGTCCAGCCTTCTGTAGCGGCGATGTCCTTTCCATTATATTCTGGTAACTAGTAGACGATTTTATTCCGCTTAGGAAGGACGTCTACCAAATTGAAGACTACAAACTATTTCAATTAATCCTTTTAGTTACCATATATTCTTCCTAAGCTTTATAAAATCGTCTAAATGTAGCTGAAATCAAATTAAAAAGACATTATCGGTACAGAAGGAGTTAGTTTTTATCATATGCGTTTCCTGTAGCCTATATCGGTATTAATCTTTTTTATCATATGCGTTTCCTGTAGCCTATATCGGTATTAATCTTTTCATTGGCTAGTCACTGGCACCACGACGCCCAATCACCGCTGGAATATTCTCTCATGACACCCTCCGACCAGGTGTGTTGACCTCTCGGGCCCAGGGAGAGAGAGAAGGGTCAGGGGTCAAGGTCACAGTGGAAGCTTATCGGGGATGAAATGATGTGGCGCGATAGCTGGTCATATAGACTTGTTTTTATTTGTTTTATTTTTTATATCAAGGTGAATATAACTGTGTAGGCTACCTTATGCTGTTTTCTTTTTATCATGGCGAATATAATTGTATAGGCTACCTTATGCCGTTTTCGTTTTATCAAGGAGAATATAATTGTATAGGCTACCTTATGCCGTTTTCGTTTTATCAAGGAGAATATAATTGTGTAGGGTACCTTATGCCGTTTTCGTTTGATCAAGAATATAATTATGTAGGCTACCTTATGCCGTTTTCTGTTTATCATGGCGAATAATTTATAGGCTAATTGTGTAGGTTACCGGTATCTTATGCCGTTTTCTTTTTATTATGGCAAATATAATTATGTAGGCTACATACATTATGCCGTTTTCTTTTTATCATGGCGAATATAATTGTGTAGGCTACCTTATGCAATGTTCTGTTGATCATGGCGAATATAATTGTGTAGGCTACATTATGCCGTTCTCTTTGTTATCAAGGAGAATATAATTGTGTAGGCTACCGTACCATATGCCTTTATATATATATATATATATATATATATATATATATATATATATATATATATATATATATATAGGGGAATATAATTTTGTAAGTTACCATATGCCGTCTTATTCTTATCTAGGATAATATTGTTTAGGCTACTGTGTGTGTTTTCTATTTATCTATGGGAATATAATTGTGTACGCTATTGAAGGCCTATGTGTTTTCTTTTCATCTATGGGAATATAAGTGTAGGCTACAATATGCCTTCTTTTTATCTAGGAGAATATATTTTGTATAGGCTACCATATACAGTATATAATTGTGTACGCTATTGTAGGCCTATGTGTTTTCTTTTCATCTATGGGAATATAATAGTGTAGGCTACAATATGCCTTCTTTTTATCTAGAATATATTTGTGTAGGCTACCATATACAGTATATACGTTTTTTTGTTTATCTAGGCTACCGTATTGAATATAATTGTGTACCGTATATGCTACCATAGCCCTATAGATGCCTTTTTATTTTGATTAAGGAGAGTACGATTGTGTAGGCTACCATATGCCATTTCTTTCTTTTGTCATCAAGGAAAATATAATTACGTAGGCCATCTTGTGTTTTATCTTTTCTAGGCGAATATAATTGTGTAGGCTACCTTATGTGCTACCTTATGTTTTATTTTGTTTTATATCTAGGCGAATATAGTGTTGGCTACCATATGCTTTTTTTCATTTTATCCAAGAGAATATAATTGTGTAGGCTACCATAATAATTTATTTTTATTTTCATCAAGGAGAATATGATTGTGTAGGCTACCGTATGCCTTTTCTGTCTGTGTATCAAGGAAACTATAATTGTGTAGGCTCCCATACCACATGTTTTATCAAAGAAAATTAATTGTGTAGGATACCATATGCCTTGTTTGTTTTTTTGTTTTGTTTTCTTCATAATTAATCCCTTCTATACCGACAACGTCGTTTTAATCACTGTACGGTATATTCTAGCTATACTTAGACGATTGTGTGCAATTTCAGAAGGATCCGTGGTTGTAAAATAGGTTAAGTGAGATAGTCCGAAGCCTGTTATGGTAGTTGCTTGAGGCGCTTTTGAAACTGAATAAAATAGCCTAATAGTAGCCAGAATAAAGTTAAATGGACGTCGCCGGTACATAAACAGTTAAGGAGAATGTAATTGTGTAGGCTACCATATGTCTTATTTATTTGTCTTCTTTAAACGAGTAGCAACATTCATAATTAACGTTTTGTCTAAAGCAGCTCCTCTCTAAGCTACCTTATATAGCCTAATTATATGTAGCCAAAGTAGGTGTTAAATGCAAGACAAGTTTTAGACGACTATACGGTACGGTACTCCGTTTCTTTTCAACTGACGGTAAATTGCAAAGTTCCCATAAAAATGTCTCTGTTATTTCGAAGATTTTGTAGTGAAATAAGGTGGTAATTATATCAACTTGGTCTTAAACATGATGCAGAGACATAGTAGTTTCATATTATTCCATTAGGTACCGGGTATCGAGAAATAAGCTGCTAAGGGATTCAATTTACCGTCAGCTGAAAAGAAACAGAGTATAGTATAGGCGATTAACATCCACAGCTTGGTACACTCACGCGTACTAAAAGTTGCTCAGGGGTGGGTCCTTCCTTCCCCTACTCCACCCTGGGCAGGTGGAAGGGGGAACTCGGGTCCAAGTCTACACCCACCTTCCACCCCCAAATTATCACCAACTCCCCCATCTTCCTTCTCTAGCTGGCAGTTAGTGATTAGCGACGATTGTTCTGATGCATTGCAAATTATTGTTAAACCATCATTTCACATGCTTACAATGGCCAACATTTAACATTTATTAGGAATTTATTAATATAATATACTGCATAATTGTATTCTCAAAATTAGTTTCTATACACAACGTGGGTTACAAGAATCCCAGCTGTAGTGATTGCTCTCTCTCTCTCTCTCTCTCTCTCTCTCTCTCTCTCTCTCTCTCTCTCTCTCTCTCTCTCTCTCTCTCTCTCTCTCTCCTCGTCTCTCCTCTACTCTCTCTCTCTCTCTCTCTCTCTCTCTCTCTCTCTCTCTCTCTCTCTCTCTCTGCACTACTTTCTACGATCAAAAATTAATGTGATTTGAATATAATATCGTAATTAAATCCAATCTCTTACAGTATTCAGGATATTATGTTCACCATTATTGCAATACACATCAACGTGCCATCTACGATCTGCGCCTAGTTTTTTCTCAAATTGCTTACACATTCGGGCTTTCATATCGTAAACGGAAAGGACTAAAGGCAAAAATGAGCTGGAATAGTGTTGCGGCTGTTATTGATTGTTTCGTTCATAATTTCAATCAGTTTCTCTCATGTATTCAATACCATACATACAATAAACGGTCTGTATTTAATTATATGTGGCCTATACACATAGTTTAACCAATTAAATGTAGAACTCGATGCAACATACGATGCAAGTCGGTGTTAATTTTGAGTAAGGTTTGAGTATCGTGCCCTTGAGCAGCAGGGTTCGCCTTCTCACTTCCCCCTTCTTTGTCTCTTATATGTGATCCCAGCCTCTCACCTCTACAAACCCCATCAACTCTCCTTTATGTGTATCGACTGCAGGCAACATCCATCACACACACTAATAACGGGAAATATAACCCATTCTGACCCGTTTTATCTTGGTTGTAGAAAGTGTATGCTATAAGAGAGTTACAAGGAATAGTTAGTATCTCAAAGACCTTCCGGTCCATTTCGGGGAAATATTCAAAGTGGAAGGAGAGATGTGGTTCAGTGCACTACACTCCTTACAGAGTGTGCAATATACTATCTACCGAGTACTGTCTTCTTGAACTGAGAAAAGGTTTAAAGCTTCTGAGGAAAGTTTGTTCCAGGTAGAACAGATCTTAAATGGGAAACAGTTTCCACAAATACTAGTGCTGAACCTTTTCAATTCTAACTTCCAGCCATGGTTGCGTATTGTATTCATATTGAGGCTAAACAATTTACTATGATCCACATTGTCAAACCCATTACATATTTTAAAAACATAAATTAACTGACCTCGTAGTCTGCATATTAAGAGAAAGAGAAGCAGAAGAACACTAAAGCTGTGATTCTTGTAACCCACGTTGTGTATAGAAACTCATTTTGAGATTACAATTATGCAGTATATTCTATTAATAAATTCCTAATAAATGTTAAATGTTGGCCATTGTAAGCATGTGCAATGATGGTTTAACAATAATTTGCAATGAATGAGAACAATCGTCGCTTATCACTAACTGCCAGCTAAAGAAGGAAAGTGGGGTGAGTTGGGGATAGTTTGGAGGTAGACTTGGACCCGACTCTCCCCTTCCACCTGCCCAGGGTGGAGTAGGGGAAGGAAGGACCCACCCCTGAGCAACTTTTACTACTCGTGAGTGTACAACCTATATTCGTAGGGAAAGAGTGGCTGGTGAAATCAATAGAAAATGTATCAACCAAACTTTTAAAGCAAAGTTGCAAGGAAAAATTATAAGGAATAAAATATTTAACCAATTTATCAACTCTGCGTAAGCAGAGTGGTATCGCCCCCCGTATAGTGGTACATGCCGGCCAAAATGTGTCTGTCTGTCTGTCCGATCACTCCTTCTAAACCGTTCGCCGGATTTTCACCAAACTTCACACGAACATTCGGTGCGTGAATGCGACCGTAATTGATTTTGTTTTTAAATTTGTGCAATGGTTATGATTTTAGGTCCAAAATATGATCCAGGCCACCCCAACCCAACCCCCCTTCAGGAACCCCAGCCCCCACCCTGTACCTATTCCCAAGCAATGATGATGGCGTTCTGTGTGTGTGTGCCCCGTAGGGGCACACTCACACAGAACGCCATCGTTCAGGGGGCGAGAAAAACACTCGCCCGCATTTGTTAGGTTAAGTTAGTTTATGGTCTGTTCAGTCGAGAAATATCTGTATATCTTTATATGATGGTGAAAGTTGTAGCGATGGTGACACTAGTAGTGATGATGAGAGTAGTAGTGATGATGGTGAGAGTACTAGTAGTGACGATAGTAATGGTGATAGTGACTAGTAGTGATGATGGTGACCCATCGCAGAGTTGGGTATGCCGTTTTGATTTTGGGCAAAACGGCAAGTCTACTTTATCAACTCTGCGTAAGCAGAGTGGTATCGCCCCCTGTATAGTGGTACATGCCGGCCTAAATGTCTGTCTGTCTGTCTGTCCTAAAACTCCTCCTAGACCGTTCGACGGATTTTCACCAAACTTCACACGAACATTCGGTGCGTGAATGCGACGGTAATTAAAACAAGATTTATTGAATTTGTGCAATAGTTATGACTTTAGGTCCAAAATATGGTTTTGCCCCCCCCCCCCCCCCTCACCAACCCCCACTACCTCCCCCCCCCCATCAATTATGATGGCGTTCTGGGGGAGAAAACAACTCGCCCCGCATTTGATAGGTTAAGTTAGTTTAGTTGACATTAGAAGCGATGGTAGTTATAGTAGGTGACCCATCGCAGAGTTGGGTATGCCGTTTTGATTTTGCTTCTAAACGGCACGTCTACTTTATCAATTCTGCGTAAGCAGAGTGGTATTCCCCCCCCCCCCCCCCCCCCCCTCCCCGTATAGTGGTACATGCCGCCCGAAATGTCTGTCTATCCGATAACTCCTCCCAGACCGTTCGACGGATTTTCAACAAACTTTTAACGAACATTCGGTGCGTGAATGCGATGGTAATTGAAAAAAAAAAATGAATTTGTGCAATAATTTTTATTTTAGGTTAAAAAATGGTTCCCCCCCTCCCCCCCAGCAATGATGATGGCGTTCAGCCATCGTTCTGGGAACGAAAACAACTCACCCCGAATTTGATAGGTTAAGTTAGTTTAGTTGACATTAAGAGTGATGGTAGTAATAGTGGGGATGATGGTGATAGTAGTGATGACGGTGATAATAGTAGTGATGATGGTTGTAGTTGTAGTAATGATGATGACAGTAATATATATGATGGTGACTACCCGGTACTACTAGTGATGGTCATAATAGTAGTGATGGTGTCAAGTAATGACGATAGTTGTAGTGATAATGGTAACAGTAGTGATGGTGGTAGTCCCGATGGTGACAGCATTAGTGATGATGGTGAGTAGTAGTGATTATGGTGAAAGTTGTAGTGATGATGAGAGTAGTAGTGATGATTATAATAGTAGTAGTGCTGATTAATGGTGATAGTATATATCACTAGTGATGATGTTAATCCCTCGCAGAGTTGGGTATGCCGTTTTGATTTTGGGCGAAATGGCACGTCTACTTTATTATATATAATACCGGCAGTATCAGCTGGTATGGTCATGTTGAACGAATGGGAGATGAAAGGATTACAAAGAGAATATGTGAGTCAGACACAAGGGTAGATAGAAGGGCAGGAAGACCCCCATTGAGTTGGAGAGACTGTGTAAGAAAAGCTTTGGATGATAGAGGAATGACTATAGATCAGGCAGGGGAAGTGGTTAGTGGACAGGAGTGAATGGAGAATGCTTGTGCATAGTTGAGTGAACACGTGGTGATTTGGGAGAAGGGGTCGGGCGCAAGTTGGACTAGATAATAGTCCATCAGGCGCCTGGCCCGGGGAGACGATTAATATGAAGGGTGCGCCTGGAAGTGTGGTGGCCACACTTTGTGGTCTCGGCTCCGCTGCATGTCTGCCTGCCGAGATCGGAACCTCTCCGGGTGGTCGGGGGCCAGGGGAGTGCTGGAGCCACCTTGGTGACCCTGGTCTCTGGGTCTTCTGGGTGACCTAGATGTGTGTGAATTTGTGTTTTTGTCTGTTTGTTCATTGTTTTATGTTTTTGTGTTTTCCCTGTTCTTGCTCTGTCGAGTCGGCCACCCCCAAGAAAAAAGGAAAATAAAAATAATAAAACATAATAAAATAGAAAATAAAAATAGGAAAAGTGGGGATTGGGCCTCAGCATATAGATAGATAGATATATTTAACACAAATCGTATGGTACCATACTGAAATAGCCTGTATCTAACAATATATATACCGGTATATATATATATATGTATACTGTATATATGATATATATATACCGGTATATATATATATATATATATATCATTGCACTTTTTGCGAATTCTATATAGTCTCACAATTGTGTATCCTCTTCAGCACCATTACTTAATTTTCATCATATTCTGGTTACCATTTGACGATTTTCTTTAGTTTGTAATATAGGCCTACCTATGCGACTCAAATTGGTTATCTGTCACTCAAATAGAAATAACACATTTGTGTATATTTCTATTTGATAATGACAAATAATCGACAGTAAAGGCGATAGTAGGGTTGGATGGTGGCTGATAACGACCGTGTTTGATGGAGGAGCAATAATAGTTTGATGGTTTCACAGGTAAGCCACGGTAGCCTTGTCCGTTTCCTTATCATTCAGGTGTGACTTTAACCTCATGACACAGGGACAAGTGGCTTAATTATCCACTTTTGGTAATGCACTATATTGACAACAATTAGGGCAGGGTGTGAAAAGAGCTGTGTCAAAATATCATACTAATCCAGCTGTTTGTTAATAAGTTATTCCCGAAAAACTATGTAACACGGCCCCTGAAACCCATAGTACCGTATATACATAACATTGTACAGCATAAGTATTTTTTATATTGTAGGCTATATGTATACTTATTTTTTTCCCTCTTGCTTTTATATATCTATTTTATATTCAATGATTTACAAGTGTTTTTACCCACATTACTTCACTCTTAAAGACGTTCCCTCTTTAATCTAACGCCCCCTCATTATGCGAACTTTCCCTAACTGGGCTAACACCGCAGACAAGCCAGGCGCGCAGATATCAAGGAGTATTTAATAAGGAATAACCACTGGGGCCTTTTGCTTATAATAGTATGCCCCACGATAGTGCTGCTACCTTAAGTTCGCGCGAGAAAATAACCAGTTTCCTCTCTTTCCTTTTTGGGTAAGATACAAGGAAGTCCGCTGCTCTTCCACACCCACAGATTGTTTTCCCTTCTAAACAGAAGGTAGCCAGCCGCCCCCCCCCCCCCCCCCCCCCCCCCGCTGTGTTTGTTTGAGTCCAACTCCAAGACGGGTTACTAAACAGTGTTAAACTACACTTGGCCCACGAGTTCGGCGGGGGGAAGTGGAGTTTGAACATCTAAAGTTTGGGAGGCAGAGGGATGGGGAGACGGAGGGGGGGTATGTGCACAGAGGAGAGAGAGAGAGAGAGAGAGAGAGAGAGAGAGAGAGAGTGAGAGTGAGAGAGAGAGAGTAGACAATGTATAAAGGGAAAACAAATATATATATAAGAGAGGTGAAGGGCTTAGATACTGGTAGGCTAAATTATTTAATTTGTGTTATGAAGAAGAATCAACCTCTTCTACTGAATAAGGTTTACCCTGTCTGTGCTTGTCAACTCTACGAAGGTTTAGCCAAAATATTGTGTTGTCCATGTATCCTTCCACGTTGTCTTACGTAAATTGTACGCTGCTTCCGGTATTGTGTTTGAATGTAGCCTACCGTTGTTGTTGTTGTTTTTTTATGAATGCGGCTGGCGATATAATGGAAGTTTGATTTTGTATTTAGTTTTTGTTCCGTAGACCTCTATCAAGCTTTAAAATACACGCCAAGACCCTCCTTCGAGATAAATTTGTACATTTTTTGGTAGAAAAATCTCCCGGTCGAAGGCCGATTCGTCTTCAGTTACAGGCTCGCTATCGCTTGCAAGGAAAATATCGACACCTTAAATGGCACGAAAGGTTTTAATATTGGCAAAAGGATTAGGCGTAAGGTCATAAAATCGCCAAACTAATGGGGCGAACGTCTTACAATCTTGAAACTAATGGGGCTAAACATGAGGGAGAAAGGGGCCCAGAAGAAAAAACATTCCCTTAAGTGAAAACCTCCCATAAGTAATACCTGTGTGTCATTTATTGTATGCCAAATGCTGGGGTCAAGACAATCGTTTATAGGGTAATTTTGACAATTATTATGGCTATCATTACAGCTTAGGAAGGATCTGTGAGTATTAATTAACCATCTGACTTTCATATACGCCCTGCCTAATTTGAATAAAATTGTTTAATGATAGCCAGAATACACTTTTAACCCCTTCTGTACCGATGACGTCTTTTATATTTGATTTCAGCTACATATAGAAGATTTAATGTAGCTTAGGAAGGATGTATGGTACCGTAGCTAAAAGGTTAATTGAGATAGTCTGCAGCATAGACTACAGTAGATCTGGACTTGACCTGAAAATGGAACTTTGCAGTAAGGGACCCAAAATCGGAAAACGAACCCCCAAGTTCGAACCTCGAAACCGCGAAAATGTGATATTTTCGCGGTTTCGAGGTTCGAACTTGGGGGTTCGTTTTCCGATTTTGGGTCCCTTACTGCAAAGTTCCATTTTCAGGTCAAGTCCAGATCTACTGTAGTCTATGTCTAGATTTTTAATTGTTACACGTCCTTTTTAACCTGAATTAAATCGTCTAATAGCAGCCTAAATACAGTGAAAAGGACATCGCCGATACAGACGGGGTTAAAAGGAGTCATAATTCTCAAGGGGTTAACGTAGTAGGACTTATACCAATTATTTACTTATCATTCTGTAGTAGTAGCAGGAAGTGGTGTGGGGGGGGGGGGGGGGATTATTGCCAATTATTTTAAGACCAAGAGCGGAAAACAACCCTGCATGATTTAATGGTGAAATTACTACAGCCAAGGATGCAATCACAGGCGATTATTGCTACTCCTTATAACTTTTGAGCACGGGAGAGAGAGAGAGAGTTTTATTATACTGTATTTGACTACGAAATGTGAAGAATTTGTATGATACTGAGATAGATCGAGAGAGAGAGAGTGTGTGTGTGTGTGTGTGTGTGTGTGTGTGTGTGTGTGTGTGAGATAGAGAGTATAATCTAAATACATATGTGTACAGTAGGCAACATACAGACAATGGCATATAGTGAAACAAAAGAAATAGGCTACATAGATAAACAAACATGGAAGCAGATTGATGAATAGATAGACAATCGAACAGGCAATAGACGACACAGATACACAGACGAACATAACAGGCAATAGACGAGCAGATAGACAGACGACCAGACAATAGATAAACAGATAGACAAACGAACATATAGACATACGAACAGGCAATAGATGAACAGATAGACAAGCGAACAGGCAATAGATAAACAGATAGACAAACGAACATATAGACATACGAACAGGCAGTAGATGAACAGACACACAGACGAACAGATAGACAAACGAATAGACACACAGACGAACAGATAAACAGACGGATAGACACACAAACTAACCCAAGAGTGAAACGTTACTCTCAAACTTTCTTCTACTCAACAGCTGAGCTCTGGAACTCTCTCCCAGAATCAGTCTTTCCCTCTTCCTATGACTTAAATTGCTTCAAACTCCGTGTGTCCAGGCATTTTGGCTCGATCGTCCCTTGATTTTGGCCCTGTCACTCTTTCAACTATGGGGGAGGCACTCGCTATAGGCAATTCTGCCTTTTGCCTCCCTCAATCACATAGAAAAAAAAAAAAAAAAAAAAAAAAAAAAAACCAACAACACAGATGAACATATAGACAGACGAATAGACACACAACCGAACAGATAGACAGAGGAACAGACGAACATGCTGATGTAGCCTATACGGTACCGTAGATCGATAGGCTACCAATGGAAACCGGTTAAATAAAAACAATTTTCAAGGAGGCAAAACCTCTTATAATCCCTCTTTTATTATACGGTACTTTCCTTCCTATTTCTTCCTACCTCTTTCGTCCTTCCTCCTTCCTTCTTCTTTCCTCTTCCTTCCCTGTTCCTTCCTCCGTCTTCCGTCCTCTTTCTTCCTTCCTTCCTCTTCCTTCCTTCCTTCTACCTTCGTCATCCTTCCTTCCTCCTCCTCCTACCTTCTTCATCATTCCTTCTGCCTTCCTCCTCCTACCTTTCTCTTTTTCCTTCTTACTTCCTCTTCCTTCTTTCTTACTTCTACCTTCCTCCCTCCTCCTTCCTTCCTTCCTCCCTCCTCCTTCTTTCCTCCTCCTCCTTCCTTCCTTCCTTCCTTCCTTCCTTCCTTCCTCCCTCCTCCTCCCTTCCTTCCTTTCTTCTACCTTCCTCTTTCTTCCTTCTACATTCTTCCTCCTTTCTTCCTTATAGGGCCTACTGTACCTTTTTCCCTTCTACCCTTCTCCTCCACCTTCCTACCTTACCTTCTACCTTCTGCTCTTCCTTCTGCCATCCTCCTTCCTTCCTTCTACCTTCCTCCTCCTCCTTTCCTCCACTACCCTACCTTCCTTTCTTCCTTCCTCCTATTACCTTCTCTCTACTTTACTACTCTACCTACCGTACCTTCCTTCCTACCGTACCTTCCTTCCTTCCTGCCTTCCTTCCTTCCTTCCTCCATCCTTCTACCATCCTCCCTTCTTCCTTCCTTCCTCCATCCTTCTACCATCCTCCCTTCTTCCTTCCTTCCTCCCTCCTCCATCCATCCTCCTTCCTACTAACCTACCTTCCTTCCTTCCTTTCTGTTTGCGGGAGTCAAGTCTGGTTCTGGCCGACTAAATCACCGGCGGCTCACGCGATGTTGTATGAACCGCTGCCATCAACCAGCTCCGCCCGCTTGTTGTGTGTGTGTGTGAGAGCGAGAGAGAGAGAGAGAGTGTGTGTGTGAGAGAGAGATAGAGAGAGAGTGTGTGTGAGAGTGAGAGAAAGAGAGAGTTAGCGACAGACACACATACATACAGACAGACAGACAAAGAGAGATAGAGAGAGAGAGAGAGAGAGAGAGTTAGAGTTAGAGTTAGGCCTAGAGAGAGCGAGAGAGACACCAGGGGGCAAAGTTCCGCGACTACCTTGGACAGAAATGGTGTCAATAAAGTAAATATCAGGACAATTGCAATACTACGAAACTCTTACGGTCAATAGAAACAGTTACAGGGGTGGCTGGAAACAACTCAGCACTGTCTAGTTAAAGGGGACAATGGTTATGTTT
Source organism: Paralithodes platypus (assembly GCA_032716605.1). Taxonomy (NCBI): domain Eukaryota; kingdom Metazoa; phylum Arthropoda; class Malacostraca; order Decapoda; family Lithodidae; genus Paralithodes; species Paralithodes platypus. The sequence continues at coordinate 27,940,120 of CM064499.1, forward strand.
TGGGGTCTATGTTTTGGGGTCTATAGGCTATATTCTTGCATTTTTTAGTTTCCTCGCTAGACCTCCATCAAGCTTAAAAAACACTCTCTAGATCCCCCTTCAAGATACATTTGTAAATTTTTCGATAGAAAAATTTCCCGGCCTAAGGCCGGTTTCTCTTGCAATTACAGGCTCGCTATCGCTCGCCAGGAAAAAATCAACACCTAAATGGTACGAAAGGTCTTGATATTGATATAGAACTATTGAATCCAACTGTACAGTCAAGTTCGTAATTCGTACCCCATTTTCTAAACTTCAACTTTCATAAAAACAAAATAATAATAATAAAATAAACCTTCCGTACCGTGCCTTACTAATTAAACTCTCAAGAACACGGAACAAAGCTTGGGTTCGTTTTCAGTCTTGGTAAATATCTGCTAAAGACTTTCTATTTTATTTTAACAGATACGTTAACAATTCAGTTATGAAGGTAACATACAATTTTCGAATGCGAATGTGCAGTACAGTTGCCCACATAAGTTGTTTTCCTCGTCTTGATCTTACGTGTGTGAATGTAAAATAGTATGAATGAATTGCGAGTGTGGATTCTTTATTATCAGTTGACTGATGGGTTGACAATCGAGTAGGAAACTACACTCGTAAATCGTAATTCAATCATGGGCATTATATTTCTATGTATAAGATCGCGGAGATGAACAGAACTTAAGTGGACAACTGTACAATAATACCCGAGCTACCCCCACCCCCTTCCCGCTTCAAGATTCTGGGGTTTCGGAGCTTCGAGTGTTAGGTAACCCCGACCCGTGCTTCGCCTCAGTCCTGCCCTATAATTTCCCATTTTCTGTGAGCTCGGGTTTCTTGCGCGAGTGATTGGTGGGTTATTTTCACAAAGGTAGGCTGTAGTTGGAGAAGGGTTAGTTGGATTTCTTACGGCGGAGATATTCGGGTGCTTTCGGTCGGCTTGTTTGCAGGGTGTGTGTGTTTGCTTGTGTGCTTGTGTATGTGTGCTTGTGTGTATGTGAGCTGGTGTGTGTGTGTGTGTGTGTGTGAGTGAGCCGACGTGTGTGTGTGTGTGTGTGTGTGTGTGAGAGCTGGCGTGTGTGTGTGTGTGAGAGAGCTGGCGTGTGTGTGTGTGAGCTGGCGTGTAATTGTGTCTTCAATTATACATTTAAGAGGCCCTTGGAAATAATACGGTTGTTTATAGATTGTCAGTGCCGTATAATTTAAATCATGCCTAACAATACATAAAGGCCTTTCGGGACACTTTTGTAATTGCTTATTCTCCTCTACATTATTCTAGCCTTCAAATTCTGAAATACCGGTATTATGCTGCGTATAATTATATAGGATATAAGTATGATTAGGCTAATGTTATTACTACACAGTTATTTGATAAGCCTGTCTTGGTTATTAGGTAGGCCTACATATCATATTTCACCAAAAAGAGGCAATCCCAATCTTAATGTACTGTTTGTTGAAATGAATGAGAGGTGTTGTGAAGGTGGGAGGTAGAGTTCACAAGAGGTGTGGTAGTGATGGGTGGTGTGGTGAGACAATGATGGTTACCGTATTGTGTTGGTGATGATATTCGTAAGCATTGGTGTAATAGTGATGATGAGTGGTGGTGTTTATTAGCGGTGTGGTAGTGGTGAGTGATGTGGTGGAGGGGTGAGACAGTGATGTTTGGCGTAGTGGTGGTGATTGGTGTGGTGGTGATGAGTGGGTGGTAGAAGTGTAGTGATGAGTGGTGTGGTGGTGGTTTATGTGGTGATGGTGTTCGTGAGATGATTAGTGATGTGGTGGTGGTGTAGTGATGAGTAGTGTGGTGGTGATGGTGTTCGTGAGGTGATGAGGGGTGTGGTAGTGGTGTAGTGATGAGTAGTGGTGTTTGTGAGGTGATGAGTGGTGTGGTAGAGGTGTAGTGATGAGTGGTTTGGTGGTGGTTTATGTGGTAATGGTGTTCGTGAGGTGTGGTAGAGGTGTAGTGATGAGTGGTTTGGTGGTGGTTTATGTGGTAATGGTGTTCGTGAGGTGATGAGTGGTGTGGTAGAGGTGTAGTGATGAGTGGTTTGGTGGTGGTTTATGTGGTAATGGTGTTCGTGAGGTGATGAGTGGTGTGGTAGGGGTGTGGTGATGAGTGATTTGGTGGTGGTTTATGTGGTAATGGTGTTCGTGAGGTGATGAGTGGTGTGGTAGAAGTGTGGTGATGAGTGGTTTGGTGGTGGTTTATGTGGTAATGGTGTTCGTGAGGTGATGAGTGGTGTGGTAGTGGTGTAGTGATGAGTGGTTTGGTGGTGGTTTATGTGGTGATGGTGTTCGTGAGGTGATGAGTGGTGTGGTAGTGGTGTGGTGAAACAGAATGATGGGGATGTTTCTGGTTTGGACTCGGACCACTTGTCTCCCTGCTCGGTCACGCAGTGAGGTGGAGGAGCTGGAAGGTTTATATACTGTGTATATATATATATATATATATATATATATATATTGTGTGTTTACGCCTGTGTGTGTGTGTGTGTGTGTGTGTGTGTGTGTGTGTGTGTGTGTGTGTGTAAAAGCAGCTATATTAAAAAAAGTATGTTAAAGCCTAGTTGGCTATTTGTTCCACAGTGTAAATGTGTCGGCCTACCGTATATAATTTTTCTATAGTCCACATATTTTATTATTATGTTATAAATCTCATTCACCCCTTAACTCCGAGCCATTGTTGGGTGTCGTATACTGTACGTGATTTTAAGATTAGGCATTTTATTATAGTTTACAGTATCAAGGGTCCAACTACTTAACTGAGAGAGAGAGGGAGGATAAATACGACTGTCGCCCTTAACGCATTTCCACAAGGGTTGCTGCACCGCCTCAGTCAGATAATGGTGGTAATGAGAAAGAGAGACTGAGGGAGTGAGGGATGGAGATGGAGAGAGGTAAATGAAATGGAGAAGGAGGGAGGAAGAGGGAAGGACTGAATGAGAGAGAGAGAGAGAGAGAGAGAGAGAGAGAGAGAGTTAAATTAAAAGTTAAGGGAAGGACAGAATGAGACCCCGTTACGCTAATCGTAGTGACGAAATGTATCGAATACCGGCATAGCATATATATATAATCCCCGTTGTACTAGGGCGTCTATACTTTTATATATTACACCATTTCAGAACTTTTGCTTTTCTCTGTGGAATTCAC
>CM064499.1:27948290-27955187 GCA_032716605.1 Paralithodes platypus
TCACACGAGAGCGCCAAGTCAAAGGTAGGGATTGTGGACGGAGAAATGCCAAGCAGAAAGCACATGTATCAATTTACATAGTGATATGAGTGTATATTTGGACCACTCATGTTTGTAGAAGGTCTCAGGGGGTGCAGGGTGATGGTTATAATGAGCAGGGGTGAGATAAATACACGAGGTAGCTCTAGTTGTTCCACCCCACGCCTTCTTCAATGGTCACTCCCGCAGCCCAACCATGTTTAAATATAGCCTTCACACCATTATTGACATGTCGTTCGTAGCTCAGTCGGTAAGGGCTCTAGACCTCGTAAACAGGAAAACAAGCGTTCGATCCTGCTCGGATCTGATGTATTTTATATTTTTATTTTGTTATTTTTGTTATATATAATTATAGGCTATTAGGTTAGTTTTTTTTGTTTTTTGTATGTGATTGAGGGAGGCAAAAGGCAGAACTGCCTATAGCGAGTGCCTCCCCCATAGTTGAAAGAGTGAAGGGCCAAACTCAAGGGACGTTCGAGCCAAAATGCCTGGACACACGGAGTTTGAAGCAATTTGTGTCATAGGAAGAGGGAAAGACTGATTCTGGGAGAGAGTTCCAAAGCTCAGCTGTTGAGTAGAAGAAAGACAGAGCAACGTTTCACTCTCGGGTTGGAGAGTTGCACAGAGTAGGGGTAGGATTGAGTTGCAAGACGTGTAGCACGTGCCCTACGTAAAGGAGGTGATATACACTGGGAAAGCTGTGAGGAACACTGATTATTATAGTAGCGATAGAATAGCGAGAGAGATGCAACATTGCGGTGGAGAGAGAGAGAGATTGCAGAGAGTTGGTGAGTGGACGGGAGTTAATGACACGAAAGGCCCTCCTTTCAACTTTGTCTAGGAGAGCGGTGTGAGAAGAACCTCCCCACACATGTGAACAATACTCAATACAAGGACGCACTATGCCCCTGTACAGAGCAAGAAGCTGTGCAGGGGAAAAGAACCCCCTAAGGCGGTTGAGCACACCCAGCTTCTGGGAGGCTGCCTTAGCAAGACTGGTAATATGGTCCTTCCAACTGAGAGCAGAAGAAAAAGAGACACCAAGAATATTGAGAGAAGATGAAGGATTGATTTTTGTATTGTTGAAGAATAAAGGATAGTCCGCTGGGAGTTCCTTACGGGTAGATAGATGGAGAAATTGGGTTTTTGAAGCATTAAAGGTAACAAGGTTTACTCTGCCCCAATTGGAGATAGTATTTAGATCAGAATTTAAGAGTTCTATGGCTTCATTACGTTTGTCGTTGAGGGATTGCTGGCTGGGGCGTTCTGAAAAACTAATGGAGTAGTGTAAGGTTGAGTCGTCTGCGTATGAATGGATGGGAATTGAGGTACAGTTTAGGAGATCAATTATAAAAATTAGAAAGAGAATAGGAGATAGGACAGAGCCGTGAGGAACACCGGAGTTTATAGGTTAATCTAATAAAATATTATAATCAGACAAGAACAAAAAGCAAAGTCGTCGCGAATGGAAGGCCTAGGCTATACACGACTTGGTCAACGTTAGGTCAGGGAGATTGGCTTTACAATTATTATATTTATTATCACGTGAATGAGGTGACCGACTTTTATCTTTCTTTTCATATTTCTTTAAAATTATTCTTTTTGTCTCTTCATTCTTCTTATTTTCTCCGAATATTATCATATATCTACTTCGTATATGGCCTGTTAAATATATCGTTTTTGTTCCTTGACGTTGAATGTGGGGGCCTTGGGATGAATATAAACAAACACACGCATTACTGAACGTCTTTTGTGTTTCTTTTCATACGGGAGGCGGCCAAGCCTGTTTACGCCGTGAACAGGGAGCAGTGCATACCTCAAAAAACCAACACGTTCGTTCCCTCAATTCCCCAGTGAAATATGACACCACGGCGAAATTTGCCCTTCGAATCCTCAGCCCCCAAGGGACGGTGGATAAAAACTGTCTGTCTGAACCGGCCTCAAATTGATGCACAAGTGCGCGGAATTTCGATGTGAGTGTCCTAGGTTCGAGTCCTTGGAGTGCCACATGTATTTGTTTGATTTCATTAATTGAGTTTAGAGGTGAAGTTGGTTGGTGGAAAAAAACATATTAATTATTTCTGCCTCAGTTATAAGATATGTACAGTCGGCGAACATTCCAGCTGGACCTTGGCTTCTTTGATTTATGCCGTTAGAGGGTAACAAAGTAGAGGAATGGCACATTATAATTTACAGAATTAAGAGGAGACGGACCTTATTTTGTTTTTCTTTGGTCTATTAAGTCATGTATTCCGTTATTTCTTATTTTTTTCGCTAGACCTCCATCAAGCTTAGAAAAACACCCCCTAGACCCCCCTTCAACAGAGATTTTAACAAATTTCGGTAGAAAAATTTCCCGGCCGAAGGCCGGTTCCTCTTATAATTACAGGCTCGCTACCGCTCGCCAGGAAATAATCGACACCTAAATGGCATGATAGGTCTTAAAATTGACAACGAAGTGGAGCTAAATGTGTTAAAATCACCAAACTAATGGGCCGAACGTCTTAAAATGTCAAAACTAATGGGGCTACTAAACACGAGGGAGAAAGGGGTCCCGAAAAAAGACCCATCTCCCCTTAAATCCTCTTCGCCAAATTCCAACACCGAGGATAATTATTCCTCGATAGTGGAGAGACAGATACAGAGTAATATAAATTCCAACACCGAGGATAATTATTCCGATAGTGTTATAGGCTACGTGTATCTATCTATCTAGTGCCCGGCCATTTTGGAAACGGATTTGGAATTAACATGTAGTCGTAAATTCCGGGCCATTTTTATTTCTCGGTAGTCTAGGTCCTCCCGGCTCGGACATTAAACACGGGCGAGTTAGGAAGCCGGATAGACCCTTCAGCCAATAGAGAATGGACACCTGGAAATTTGGGCACCTGTATGAATTAAGGAACACCCCACCCCGTTCTTAACATTGATCCTCCATTACAAACCCCAATGCACTTGAACAATTATGTATGAAAGCCTATGGTTCTCCCGGAATTCGAACTCTGGAAACCACACCCAGAACATAAGCCTCTAAACCATTACACCACCAACACAGTTAGGCCGATAGATCTAGTGAGTGTCTGGGGGTCAGTTAAACAATGAAAACTATAACCCATAAATACATAAATAACAGAATATTGGTCGATTTACTTATATGTTTATTATTTTAGTTTCTTCCCTAGACCTCCACTAAGCTTAAAAAGAACATCCCCAAGATCCCCATTCTAGATAGGTATAATTTGTACGTACCATTTTTCGGTAGAAAAAATCCCGGCCAAAGGCCGGTTTCAACTAGCCTATATTACAGGCTCGCTATCGCACGCCAGGAAAAAATCGACACCTAAATGGCACGAAAGGTCTTAATATTGACAAATAAATGGGGTTAAACTTCTTCAAATCGCCAACCTAATGGGCTGACCGTCTTAAAATATGAAAACTAGTGGGGTTAAGCATGAGGGTGAAGGGAGGGTCAGAAAAACGCACCATCTCCCCTTAATATATTTGATGTACAGGTAGTTGGCAATGTGTACAGGTAGTTGGCAATGTGTACAGGTAGTTGGCAATGTGTGTAAGCGTTCGTAACAAGGCAAACAGGATTATCGGGTTCATCTCTAGGAGTGTGAGTAACAGAACTGCTGATGTTATCTTAAAACTTTACTTGTCATTAGTGAGACCCCATATGGATTGTGCTGGTCAATTTTGGTGTCCTTATTACAGAATGGACATAGATTCATTGGAGAGAGTACAACGTAAAATGACAAAATTGATCCATAATATCAGAAATTTTCCGTATGAAGAAAGGTTGAAGAAATTAGGTTTACATTCGTTAGAGAGACTCCGAGTTAGAGGGGATATGATAGAGGTGTTCAAGTGGGTTAGTGGGATAAATAAAGGTGACATTAAAAATGTACTAAAGCTCAGTGACAGCGAAAGAACTCGGAACAAATTGTTTCAATTTTAGATAAATTTCGTTTCAGAAAGGATATAGGCAAATATTGGTTTGGTAGCAGTTGTAGATACAGTAGGTGGAATAGGCTACCGAGTGCTATAGTGGGATCAAGAACTATAGGGAGCTTTAAGATAAAATTATATAGGCAACTGGACGAGATGGGTTGGGTGTGAGGGGGATCTGTCAGGTGTGGGCCAATCCGTGCACTCTAGACCCCCGTTTTCTGACCTCTGACCGTTTCAGTGAGGTCAGTCCTAATGGTGTTAGTGAGCTGGGCTTTATAAGGCCTGATAATTAGGGTTGGGTGTGAGAGGGATCTGCCTTGATTGGGCCAATCGGCTTTCTGCAAACTCCCATTTTCTTATGTTATAAATATTGTATAAGTTTATGCCAGGTGTTTGAGGGTACTAAAATGGCGGTCTGGTGAAAGGGTTGTCATTGATTCCAGGTGTTTGAGGGTACTAAAATGGCGGTCTGGTAAAAGGGTTGTCGTTGATGGCAGGTGTTTGAGGGTACTAAAATGGTGGTCTGGTGAAAGGGTTGTCGTAGATGCCAGGTGTTTGAGGGCAACAAAATGGCGACCTGGTGAAAAAGTTGTCGGATCACGCTATTTTAATTAAGACCTAATGACCGTGGAGCCTGTGAGAGCTATATACTACTACTATTACTATCACTACTATTACTACCACTACTACTACTACTACTACTACTACTACTACTACTACTACTACTACTACTACTACTACCACCACCACCACCACCACCACTACTATACTATTATTTTTATTTTTTTTAAACCACTCGGCCTGTCCATCCCCTCTTTGTACCCTAAACCAGGTCAGAACAGTCATCAAAGCGTCCGACTTGGTAGTCATTCAGCTACTTCCTATTCCGGGGTAAGCACTCCGACTCATCATCGTGGATTACTACTACCGGTACTACATTGATTTTTATTTAATATTGTTCATACATTTTATTTTACAAGCATCAGATATTACTATTCTACACCATGCAACTTCAATCCAATCGCCTCCCTATGCGACCCTCTGCCACTGCTGCCTCGTAGTCCACTTCTGCCACCGTCACTGGTTGTGGTGCAGACCGTCTTGTTCCCCGCAGGCATAGTAGTGCTGATCTGAGCAATGAGAAAGATAGACGGCACCTCATCCAGGTTACGACGTGGCTCCTGGGCTGTTGCTTCTTCTCTGCGATGATCTCTGCAAGCCTTGAATAGATGCACTGGGCCCTGGGTCCCATCCCTCCAGGTGTGGTGAAGACTAGTGGGGTAAAGCTGCCTTGTTCGATATTTAAGATCCTTTCCCCATATGCCCTGACCTTCTCTTGTCCGTTCCTCTTGTGTGCAGCATCCAGAGACAGCTCGCTGTAGCTATTGGCCATTGGGTCAAATACTCTTATGTCAAAGAACGCTCGCTGTGCATTTGTCCAAAAACCTCTTGCACTAATGTCCAATCGTGCTTCATTGGATGTGTTGGCCATCCTGTGCTGCAAGATCTCTCCATCCAAGGGAATGAGTGTTGGTTCGCGCACCACATCTCTACACACCTCCCTGAGCATGTTCGCCGTTACATCTCTTACCGGTACTTCATCGTGCCTGATGCTGATGAATCCTCCTTTCTTACATATCGTGGAGTAGTCTGCATCGTTGTTGGTTCCACAAACGCATCGATCGGGCAGTGCTTCAATCGGCAAATCATATCTCGGTGCAATAGCATAATTAAATTCATGTTTGTTGAGATTGAAGCCTTTTGCCTTGATTGGTAGTGTTGTCAGCCAATTTGAAGCACCCGTTTCTTGTGCTATTTGTAATTTTCTGTGAGTTTTGCCTCTCTGACGTGATGGTCTTTCTGATGTTGTAGATGTCCGCCTGGTCCACTTCACCGTCAGAATCTTGTGCTACGATACGGTCAGTGAGAGATCCTGTTATCTTTACCGAGTTCAGGTATTCCGATGTCGCCCTCCTCACTGGGTTGATGATTCCCAGCCCTCCCAATCTAGAAGGCAGTGCGAGCAACTCCCTCTCTGTATCACTCGGGGTGTGCGACTTTACCCACACTGGGATGAGTTTGTCTCTGATGGCATCTTCCAGCGGTTGAAGTAATGCGCTCACATTTGGAACGGTTCGCATCAAGTAGGTCCAGCGATGTTTGACCCCATATGTGAATGCCGAATACGCAGCCTGTGGTTCCGTCTTTGCAATATTAGCCAGCTTTTCAATTTCTTTTACCCATTCTCTGACCTTCTCTATGTATTTGTTCTTGAACTCTTCTGTGCCGATCACTACCCCAAGCTGACGCTGTCCGTCCTTTGTTACTACCAATTCACTACCTCTGAAAGCTTCTAACGCATTTTCATAATGTTCTGGTTTTACTATTAGTATTGACTTTCTGGCATTTGGATGGTACCCTATTTCTGGACCTACATTTGATATTTGCTCCCACCAGTGCTTGAGATCGTTGACTTTTCCCGCTCCAGTGAGATCGTCTGCATAGGCCACCTGCTTGACTTGCGTCACCTCATGGCTTGTTAAGGTTAGCAACACTGAGAGACCTAATTATAACATTGCCATTGCTACGGGGTCACCTTGTGTGGTTCCTTCCATTGATTTCAGAGCTGATCCACATCGTGTGTTCTGGTTGTTTACTATGAAGAGGTCCGCAGGCCGTTTATAGGTGTTCTCTACATAGGTGGCAAAGCTGGGGCATTTTACCTTGATGTTATGTATTGCTGTCTTTCTGTTGATGGTGTTAAAGGTATTTGTTGCATCCACTAGCAGCACAGCTTCACAGTCCACTCGCTCATATATTTTTCTTATGGCATGAATTGCTGCCTCTCCCCCTGCTTGGTGGTCGGCACACACTTGGAGATTACCGGCCGCTGACCGCACATCG
>CM064499.1:27955287-28000287 GCA_032716605.1 Paralithodes platypus
GGTCTGTACGGGAGATTTGGATTAATTTGTATTAATATATTTATATAACTATTCATTTATTTATTATTTATAGTTTCCTCCCAAGAACCCCATCAAGCTTTAAAAAATATCCCTAAGAACCCCCCTTCGAAATAACTGTGTACATTTTACGGTAGAGATTACAGGCTCATTATTGCTCGCCCGGTGTTGAGGGGGGCTATTTGAGGGCCACTGGTGGGAAATAGGTGCTACAAGAGAACTACCGAGGGCTATTTGGGGGACTACTAGAGAGGTATCAAGGGCTAGTGTGGGGCTACTGGAGAGCTGTTGAGGACTACTTGGGAGACTACTAGAAAGGTATCAAGGGCTAGTGTGGGGCTACTGGAGAGCTGTTGAGGACTACTTGGGAGACTACTAGAAAGGTATGGGCTAGTGTGGGGCTACTGGAGAACTGTTGAGGACTACTTGGGAGACTACTAGAAAGGTATGGGCTAGTGTGGGGCTACTGGAGAACTGTTGAGGACTAATTGGGAGACTACTAGAAAGGTATGGGCTAGTGTGGGGCTACTGGATAACTGTTGAGGACTACTTGGGAGACTACTAGAAAGGTATGGGCTAGTGTGGGGCTACTGGAGAGCTGTTGAGGACTACTTGGGAGACTACTAGAAAGGTATGGGCTAGTGTGGGGCTACTGGAGAACTGTTGAGGACTACTTGGGAGACTACTAGAAAGGTATGGGCTAGTGTGGGGCTACTGGAGAACTGTTAAGGACTAATTGGGAGACTACTAGAAAGGTATGGGCTAGTGTGGGGCTACTGGATAACTGTTGAGGACTACTTGGGAGACTACTAGAAAGGTATGGGCTAGTGTGGGGCTACTGGAGAGCTGTTGAGGACTACTTGGGAGACTACTAGAAAGGTATCAAGGGCTAGTGTGGGGCTACTGGATAACTGTTGAGGACTACTTGGGAGACTACTAGAAAGGTATCAAGGGCTAGTGTGGGGCTACTGGAGAGCTGTTGAGGACTACTTGGGAGACTACTAGAAAGGTATCAAGGGCTAGTGTGGGGCTACTGGAGAGCTGTTGAGGACTACTTGGGGGACTACTAGAAAGGTATCAAGGGCTAGTGTGGGGCTACTGGAGAGCTGTTGAGGACTACTTGGGAGACTACTAGAAAGATATCGAGAGCTACTGTAGTTGGTGGCTACTATTTCAGGACTACTTGAGAGCTGTCAAAGACTATTATGGGGCTACTGCAGAGTTATTGAGGACTAATTGTAGACTACTGGAGAGCTGTTGAGACTATTCGGGAGTTACTTGAGTATAGCCTGGGACTATTTAGCGATCATTTGAGATATGAGGTGAGCTGTTAGTGATTAATTGGAAAACTGACTAGTAGTATCTATGGTGCTACTTGAGATGGGTGCTACTGGAGATCGTTTTGAGGACTATTTCAAAACTAATTGCTAATTAAATGGTAAGCAGCTGCAGACTATTTGGGACAACTGGAGGGATGAAGGTTACTATTCAGGCAGCCACTTACAAATATTGGTGGACCCCCTACGTTTTTCTATATGCAATTGTAACTATCTGAAATGATTTTTGGATGGAACTTGCTTTTCAATAAATAGTACATAGTATATACAGAATAGTTTTGCAGTTGATGTCTATACAAATATATTCATAAATTCGTTTCCCGAGATATACTTCCATAATTAGAATTTTATGAGTGACTGTTCTGCTAGAGTCTTTTCTGGGATTGATTATCGGTAAATTTTTCTTCCTGGGGAGTTGAAGACTGAGAACCATTGTAGACTAATTAAGGTTATGGAGGAGCCTTTTAATTCCTAAAGGAACACACAGAAGGACACACATACACATACACCACCCCTATCTACTGTGTGTGTGTGTGTGTGTGTGTGTGTGTGTGTGTGTGTGTGTGTGTGTGTGTGTGTGTGTGTGTGTGTGTGTACGTGATCCGCAGCGGTGCAGGTGTTATGAGGCAGGTGGTAAATGGAGGGCGAGTTTTACTGATTAGAAACTGCTTTAAGAATGATGATTCAACCCCCCCCCCCTTCCTCCCTCCTCTCTCTCTCTCACTCTCTCACACACACACACACACTCTCTCTCTCTCTCTTGATAGCGTGATGCATAAGTGCGCGGAATTTCGATGTGAATATCCTAGGTTCGAGTCCTTGGAGTGCCACATGTATTTGTTGATTTCATTAATTGAGTTTAGAAGTGAAGTTGGTTGGTGGAAAAAATATAATAAATCTATCTATATGTATGTCTCTCTCACTCTCTCTGTCCATCTGTCTATCTCGCTCTCCCCTCCCTCTCTCGCGCTCTCTCTCTCTCACACACACACACTCTCTCTCTCTATATCTATCTATCTATCTATCTATATGTCTGTCTCTCACACTCTCTCAGTCCATCTGTCTATCTCTCTCTCTCTGACACACACACTATCTCTCTGTCTCTCTCCTTCCCCCCCCCCCCCACACACGACCACCCACCCACCTGGACTACCTGGCCGTGAGCTCGTTAATTAGTATCTCGGGCACCCAGCAGTGAGCCCTGAGCCTATCTTAACTACCCATCGCCCCAAACATCCCTATTGATTCACAGTGACTTGTGGCTTGTGGTGGGAGAGAGGTGGAGATATTATTATTTTATTACCTTGGTTATCTTTCCTGGTTTTATTTTCGTCCTCTCTCGCTCTTGTTTGCTCTCTCTCTCTCTCTCTCTCTCTCTCTCTCTCTCGCTCTCTCTCTCTCTCTCGCTCTCTCTCTCTCTCTCTCTCGCGTTATATCTCTCTCGCGCTCTCTCTCTCTCTCTTAACTACCATCTCCAAACATCCCTATTGCTTCGCTGTGTTTCGTTCTTTCTCTCTCGCGCGCGCTCTCTCTCTCTCTCTGTGTGGTTGAGAGGTGAAAAGACTATTGTATTACCACTTAATTCACAACGAGGGGTTTGTGGTTGGGTGCGTTTGGTTAGGTGGTTAGGTGGGACCATTTGGTGGTTGGGTGAGGTGGGAGAATATAGGCCAATTTCCTGTTTTTCCTCCTTGCTTTCACTTACTCTTATGGTTTATTTGTAATTGTATATTCTTTTAGTTGGGGAGGTATTTAGTTTGTTCCCTAGACCTCCATCAAACTTAAAATTACACCCGCTTGAGTCCCTTTCAAGATAAATTTGTACATTTTTCGGTAGAAAAATGTCCCGGCCAAAGGCCGATTCCTCTTAAATTACAGGCTCGCTATCGCTCGCCAGGATAAAATCGACACCTGAATTGCACGAAAGGTCTTAATATGGGGTGAAAGTTCTTAAAATCGCTAAACTAATGGGGCAAACGTTTTATAATATCAAAAGCAATGGGGCTAAACATGAGGGAGAAAGGGGTCAAGAAAAAAATCCCTCAAGTGGAGATCTCCCCTTAAGCATGTGTATTTTATCTGTATGGTTTATTTTCAAAGGGGGGATTTTCGCAACCTCCTTCTCCCTCATGTTTAGCCCCATTAGTTTTCATATTTTAAGACATTTGGCCCATTAGTGGATATTCCCTCTCTTATGGTCTCTTTGTGTGTGGATATTCCCTCCCTTATGGTCTATTTGTGTGTGGATATTCCCTCTTTTATGGTCTATTTGTGTGGATATTCCCTCTCTTATGGTCTATTTGTGTGTGGATATTCCCTCTCTTATGGTCTATTTGTGTGTGGATATTCCTTCTCTTATGGTCTATTTGTGTGTAGATATTCCCTCTCTTATGGTCTATTTGTGTGTGGATATTCCTTCTCTTATGGTCTATTTGTGTGTGGATATTCCCTCTCTTATGGTCTATTTGTGTGTGGATATTCCTTCTCTTATGGTCTATTTGTGTGTGGATATTCCCTCTCTTATGGTCTATTTGTGTGTGGATATTCCCTCTCTTATTGTCTATTTGTGTGTGGATATTCCCTCCCTTATGGTCTATTTGTGTGTGGATATTCCCTCTTTTATGGTCTATTTGTGTGGATATTCCCTCTCTTATGGTCTATTTGTGTGTGGATATTCCCTCTCTTATGGTCTATTTGTGTGTGGATATTCCTTCTCTTATGGTCTATTTGTGTGTGGATATTCCCTCTCTTATGGTCTATTTGTGTGTGGATATTCCCTCTCTTATGGTCTATTTGTGTGTGGATATTCCCTCTCTTATGGTCTATTTGTGTGTGGATATTCCTTCTCTTATGGTCTATTTGTGTGTGGATATTCCCTCTCTTATGGTCTATTTGTGTGTGGATATTCCCTCTCTTATGGTCTATTTGTGTGTGGATATTCCCTCTCTTATGGTCTATTTGTGTGGATATTCCCTCTCTTATGGTCTATTTGTGTGTGGATATTCCCTCTTCTTATGGTCTATTTGTGTGTGGATATTCCTTCTCTTATGGTCTATTTGTGTGTGGATATTCCCTCGCTAATGGTCTATTTGTGTGTGGATATTCCCTCTCTTATGGTCTATTTGTGTGTGGATATTCCCTCTCTTATGGTCTATTTGTGTGTGGATATTCCTTCTCTTATGGTCAATTTGTGTGTGGATATTCCTTCTCTTATGGTCTATTTGTGTGTGTATATTCCTTCTCTTATGGTCTATTTGTGTGTGGATATTCCCTCTTATGGTCTCAATTTGTGTGGGGATATTCTTCTCTTATGGTCTATTTGTGTGTGTATATTCCTTATCTTTATGGTCTATTTGTGTGTGGATATATTCCCTCTCTTATGGTCTATTTGTGTGTGGATATTCCCTCTCTTATGGTCGTTGTGTGTGGATATTCCTTCTCTTATGGTCAATTTGTGTGTGGATATTCCTTCTCTTATGGTCTATTTGTGTGTGGATATTCCCTCTCTTATGGTCTATTTGTGTGTGGATATTCCTTCTCTTATGGTCTATTTGTGTGTGGATATTCCCTCTCTTATGGTCTATTTGTGTGTGGATATTCCCTCTCTTATGGTCTATTTGTGTGTGGATACCTCTCTTATGGTCTATTTGTGTGTGGATATTCCCTCTCTTATGGTCTATTTGTGTGTGGATATTCCTTCTCTTATGGTCTATTTGTGTGTGGATATTCCCTCGCTAATGGTCTATTTGTGTGGATATTCCCTCTCTTATGGTCTATTTGTGTGTGGATATTCCCTCTCTTATGGTCTATTTGTGTGTGGATATTCCCTCTCTTATGGTCTATTTGTGTGTGGATGTTCCCTCTTTTATGGTCTATTTGTGTGTGGATATTCCCTCTCTTATGGTCTATTTGTGTGTGGATATTCCCTCTCTTATGGTCTATTTGTGTGGATATTCCCTCTCTTATGGTCTATTTGTATGTGTATAAATATCTCAATTAGTCTCTTTTCCAGGTATGTATGTGTTTACCATATATGGCTTGATTGTCTCTATATGTACAGTCTACCTGTCTATATATCTGTATGTTTATCCATATGGTACGACACCTAAATGGGACGAAAGGCCATAATATTGTCAAAGAAAAGGGCGGAAGGTCTTAAAATCGTCAAACTATCGGGGCGAACGTGTTATAATCTCAAAACGAATGGGGCTAAACTTGAGGGAGTAGGGGGTCCTGAAAAAAAAAACTTCCCCGTAATCTCTCTATATACCTATCTTTCTATCTATATGCATGTCTGTCTATCTTGTGAGCCCTGAGCCTATCTTATGGGGGTGACCTGCTTTTTTTTCTCTCCTTTTTTCTCTTTCTCTGGCTTGTATCCATTCGGCCCCATTCAGCCTACTGTTTTAAGACGTTTATCCCCATCCAGGTGTCGATTTCTTCCTGGTGAGCGATAGCGAGCCAGCATTGTATGGAGAAATCCGGCTTCGCCGGAGTAATTTTTCTATCGAAAAATGTACAAATTTAGCCTGCTATCAAAAACATTATATATATAGTATGCTGGCTCGCTACCGCTCGCAAGGAAAAAATCGACAACTGGATGAGGAAAAACTTCTTAAAACAGGAGGCTGAATGGGGCCGAATGGATACAACCCAGAGAGAGAGAGAGAGGGAGAGAGAGAAAACAAAAATAAACAAAACGAGGTGGGCCCCCTCAATGACCATCACCCACCAACCCCATTGATTCACAGGGAGGGGTTGTGGTCGAGATAACACATAATATTCATTTTCCATTGTTTTGTTTTCTCTCTCGTTCAATCAAACTAAATCTTACCTGTCTAGTTATTTTCTGTACATCTTTCTATCTATCTTTCTTTCTACTTATCTATCTTTCTACTTATCTATCTTTCTACTTATCTATCTTTCTACTTATCTCTTTCTACTTATCTATCTTTCTACTTATCTATCTTTCTACTTATCTATCTTTCTACTTATCTATCTTTCTACTTATCTATCTTTCTACTTATCTATCTTTCTACTTATCTATCTTTCTACTTATCTATCTTTCTACTTATCTCTTTCTACTTATCTATCTTTCTACTTATCTATCTTTCTACTTATCTATCTTTCTACTTATCTATCTTTCTACTTATCTATCTTTCTACTTATCTATCTTTCTACTTATCTATCTTTCTACCTATCTTTCCTACGTATCTATCTTTCTACTTATCTATCTTTCTACTTATCTATCTTTCTACTTATCTATCTTTCTACTTATCTATCTTTCTACTTATCTATCTTTCTACTTATCTATCACCTATTTTCTGATTTTATATAAAAAAGTGCCACCTCCCTCTTAACCCTTTCACGTTTTTATGACGCAGAGGTAGCCAGATTAGCATTAATAAATAGAGTTCTCTCACTCTTATAATTACCTCTCCAAAATTAGTTTTCTGCCCACAGCTAACTCAAAGACAACTGGAGAGGTTGAAGTAACTAAACTAAAGGTTACTAAATACCCCTGATGGTAACAATAGCAATAAAGTATCCCTAATAGGCTCAAAATTGCGTCAAAAACGTGAGAGGGTTAAGAAGTTTGCAATTGGTTACCACAAAGCAATAAGGAAAATGCTGAAATTAAAATATTGGGAAAGTAATCATCATGCATGTGAATTGACCAGACTATTGACATTTATTCATGAATTGGTTAAACGTAAGATTTGCTCACAAATGCCTCCTAAAGCCTTGCAAGTTTTTACAGAAATGTTTATTAAACCTTGATGATTACTTATCGTTAGCAAAAGAAGTTAACCCCTTCAGTACCAGGGACGTGTCCTTTTCATCCTATTCTGGCAGCTATGAGACGATTTTATTCAGCTTAGGAAGAACCTCTATCCATAATAAGGCTTCAAACTATCTCAACCAACCCTTTCAACTACCACAGATCCTTCCCAAGCTGCATAATATCGTCTACATAATTATACTTAAAATACAACATAACACACGTCGCTGGTACTCAAAGGGTTAACCATATCCTACAACATGAATATGACGTGTCAAATTTAAGGGGAGATTTCCACTTGAGGGATTTTTTTCTGGACCCCTTTCTCTCTCATGTTTGGCCCCATTGCTTTTTAGATTTTAAGACGCTCGCCCCCTTTAGTTTGTCGATTTTAAGAACTTTCGCCCCATTTCTGTCAATGTTAAGAACTTTCGTGCCATTTAGGTGTCGATTTTTTCCTGGCGAGCGATAGCGAGCCTGTAATTTGAGTGGAATCGGCCTTCGGCCGGGAAATTTTTCTACCTAAAATTTACAAATTTATCTTGAAAGGGGGTCTAGGGGGTGTAATTTTAAGCTTGATGGAGTTTAGAAGAAACTAAATACCTCCCCTTAAGAACTAATGATATTTATGCTATCAAGTCAAGAATTATGTTTGTGCAAAACTATGAACCTAGAATGCGGTAATGTATGAGGTTACTGTTATCTCTATTGTATATATATAGTATGTAAAAGGTTAATTGTGTAGCTTTTTATGAAACAAAGAATTGAGTCTGCGTGTATCTATCTATATATCTACCTATCTATCTAATAGTCTATCTCTCTATATCTCTATCTATCTAACTGTCTATCTCTATCTATCTATCTATCTATCTCTATATCTCTATCTATCTATCTATCAAGTCATTCAATCCTTATACCTACCTATCTATCTATCTATCTATCAATCCGTATATCTATCTATCTATCTGTCTATCTATCTATCTATCTATGCACCTACTGTTGTACCGCCTGTCTATCCCTTTATCTTGTGAAACCAGCGAGCCCCAGGTTTCTTAAGGGAGCCCACCTCGCTTTTTTTTCTCTTTCTGTCCCTCTCTCTTTGGCTTGTATCCATTCGGCTCCATTCTGCCTACTGTTTTAAGACGCTTACCCCCATCCATGTGTCAATATTTTCCTGGCGAGCGTTAGCGAGCCAGCATATATATAGTTTTGTTTTGACAGCAAGCTAAATTTGTACATTTTTCGATAGAAAAATGTCTTCGGCGAAGTCGGATTTCGCCATACAATGCTGGCTCGCTATCGCTCGCCAGGAAGAAATCGACACCTGGATGGGGATAAACGTCTTAAAACAGTTGGCTGAATGGGGCCGAATTTATACAAGCCAGGGAAAGAGAAAAAAGGAGAGAAAGATCAAAAAAGCCGGTGACCCCCCTTAACTACCATCCCCCAACATCCCTAATGATTCGGTGTGACGGGTGGTAGTTATGTGGTTGGAGGAGGTGGCAAGATATTACTGTTCTCTCTCTCTCTCTCTCTCTAATGATTCACAGCGACGGGAGGTGGTTGGGTGGTTAAGTGGTTGAATGAGGTGGCAAGATATTACTCACTCTCTCTCTCTCTCTCTCTCTCTCTCTCTCTCTCTCTCTCTCTCTCTCTTTCCCCTCTCTCTCTCAATACCCTCTCTCTCTCTCTCTCTCTCTCTCTCTCTCTCTCTCTCTCTCTCTCTCTCTCTCTCTCTCTCTCTCTCTCTCTCAACATCCCTAATGATTCGGTGTGACGGGAGGTGGTTGGTTAGGTGGTTGGAGGGGGTGGCAAGATATTACTCCTTTTCTGACTCACTCTCACTCTCTCTCTCTCCGTCAGTCTATCTTAACTACCCCCCCCCCCATCCCCCCAACGCTGCTAACGCTTCCCAGTGCTGGTAAAAAAAAAAAAAAGTGCTGGTTGGTGGTCCTGGGGTGGTCGGAGGGGGCAAGGTATATTACTCACCTTACCTGTCCTCTTTCTTGTGATTATTGAGGAGCTTGCAAACACTTGCAAACATAAACAATCCACACAATTGATCTGTTTTCAATCCACCTACTTGATCTCTCTATCTATTTTCTATATCTCTCTATAATTATCTATCTAATTATATCTACCAAGTATATATGTGTGTGTGTGTGTGTGTGTGTGTGTGTGTGTGTGTGTGTGTGTGTGTGTGTGTGTGTGTAACTTGTAAACTCGCCAAGCTTTCCCTATCTTAATTACAGTACCATCGCCTAACAACCCAATTAATTCACAAGCGACAAGATATGGTTTGGTGATGTGTGGTTGGTTGGGTAGGTAGGTGGTTGATTAGGTTGGTTTGGTTGGTAGTTTAGGTTGGTTTGGTTAGTAAGGTGATTGGTTTGGTTGGTAGGGTGATTGGTTGGTGATGTGTGGTTGGTTGGTTAGGTAGGGTGGTTGGTATGTTAGATTGGTGGTGTGTGGTTGGTTGGTTAGGTTGGTAGGGTGGTTGATTAGGTTGTTATTTAGTTGGTCCCTGGCCCAGTGGGCTAGTATAAAATAAACACATCAACAACAACTATACAGTTGGTTAGGTTGGTAGTTTAGGTTGGTTTGGTTGGTAGGGTCGTTGGTGATGTATGGTTGGGTGGTTGGTAGGGTAGTTGGTAGGGTGGTTGGTTTGGTTAGGATGGTAGTGTGGTTGATTTGGTAGGTTAAGTTGGTAGGCTGGTTGGTAGGCTGGTTGGTAGGGTGATTGGTTGATAGGGTGGTTGATTTGGTGGTCAAGTAATTTGTTTTAATCAACCCTTTCAGTAGCATGACAACTTTCTTCCTATTATTATGGCTACCAATATACGAAACGGTAGGAAGGTATTATTAGTCCCCCTGATTGTCTCTCGTTTTCTTCCGTTCAATCAAGTAATCAAGGTAGGCTAATCAATTTATAAGGGGGGTTGGTTGGGGGGTAGGTGGGGTGGGAAGATAGTGTTGATATTCTCTGTCACACTTCCTTGTGTCTGTATGTATGTCTGTCTGTCTCTTCCCTTCCCCTCCTCGCCCTCTCTCCCTGTCTCTCGCACCCCCCTCCCCCTGGCTCTCTCTCTCTATCTCACTCTCTTCCCCTCCCCGGCCTCTCTCGCGCGCGCGCTCTCTCTCTCTTTCTCTCTCTCTCTCTCTCTCTCCCCCTGTCTCTCTCTCTATCTCACTCTATTCCCCTCCCCGCCCTCTCTCTCTCTCTCTCTCTCTCTCTCTCTCTCTCTCTCTCTCTCTTCCCCTCCCCGGCCTCTCTCTCTCTCGCTCCCCTTCCCCGTCTCTCTCTCTCTCTCTCTCTCTCTCTCTCTCTCTCTCTCTCTCTCTCTCTCTCTCACTCTCTCTTCCCCTCCCCGGCCTCTCTCTCTCCCTCCCCTTCCGTCTCTCTCTCTCTCTCTCTCTCTCTCTCTCTCTCTCTCTCTCTCAGGAAGTAATTGGCGGTGTGTTGCTGGTGTCTGTGGTTCTAATTGCTGATGCCGCTATATAGTCTACTCTACTGGGGGGGGGGGGGGGGTTGCGGCCTTACCCCCCCTCCTCCCTCCCTGGAGTACCTAGACTATTAGAGCACTGGCGTTGAGGGTCTTGGGAGTTAGTTTAGTTTAGGTTAGGTTAGGTTAGATTAGGGTATTGTGAGTTATGTTAGTTTATATTAGGTTATGTTCGGATAAGTTAGGTTAAATTAAGTTAAGCTAGGTTAGATTAGGTTAGGTTTAGTTAGATTAAGTTAGGTTAGATATAGTTAGGTTTAGTTAAGTTAGGTTAGGTTAGTTTAGATTAGGTTATGACAGTGTAAGTTAAGTAAAGTGATGTGGGTTTGGGTTAGCATTATCCAGTCTGATGTTCTGTGGGACATAATACCTGCACCCCATTGAACTTTCGAATAATTAACCCATAAAACGCGATAAGCCTGACGGAAGGTCACTATAGTGAACGCGATAGGCCTCGCGGAAGCAAGACCATAAAAAACCCTTCCAAAACGCCCCAGGGGCTCTCAAAACAAAGTAATATGTGATTAGGCGAGATAATTTCCCTCTTGTACGTCTTGCCACTCATCCTCACTTGTCTCAACCCTCCCTTTCCCTCCTTCCACCCCCCTTCCCCCTCCTCAATTATCGGCTATTTTTCCTCATATTTCCCCCATTTATCGGTTATTTTTCGCGCAAATTTCTCTCTCGTAGTTACGTAAACACAAGTGAGTCACTTAAAGACCTTATACAACACTGAGATCTCTCCCGCTGCTGCCAGTGTGTTGCGAGACATTGCAGAGGGAGGATATAATTATGTCTCTCGCCCTCCTGCCTTAGCATACGAATGGGCGGCAAAATCATAAGTTTTTCACCCACCACTTGCTATTCCCACTACTTTTATCGGTCCTCAAGGTTCATATGTTCATCATATAAGTAAAATAAACGCACATGGAGAAGAAATAATGCTATATATCGTAAATATAACAAATGATGTCAGAATCGAAGGCTAGAAATTCACAAATAACTACCCAAGCCCCTAGGGCATTTGTGCGTTTATTGGGTTAAAGTCAAGTTGTGAAGCCTCTGGGATGTAACAGAACATTAAATTGTCTCGCTTTGGTTCGATAACAGATTCAAATGGGTGTATTTTGGTTAATGACTACAAAACACGGGTGCATTACATGATACAGGAAGACTAAGAAAGAAGATGGTACATTACATGATAAAGACATAGTAAGAAACAAGATGGTGCATTAAGGGGGCCCACCTCATTTGTTTCTCTCTCTCTCTCCCTTTCTCTGGGTTGTATCCATTCGGCCCCATTCAGCCTACTGTTTTAAGACGTTTATCCCTATCCAGGTGTCGATTTTTTTCCTGGCGAGCGGAAGCAAGCCAGCATATTTTTAAAAATGTTTTTGACAGCAGGCAAAATTTGTACATTCTTTTATAGACAAATTTCTCCGGCGAAACCGGATTTCTCCATACAAAACTGGCTCGCTGTCACTCGCCAGGAAGAAATCAACACCTGGATGGGGATAAAAGTCTTAAAACAGTAGGCTGAATGGGGCCGAATGGATACAAGCCAGATAAAAGGAGAGAACAAAAAATGCAGGTGACCCCCCCTTAAGTGATAAAGCAAGAATAGAAACAAGATGGTGCATTACATGATAAAGCAAGAGTAAGAAACAAGATGGTGCATTACACGATAAAGCAAGAGTAAGAAACAAGATGGCGCATTACTGACAAAGCAAGAATAGAAACAAGATGGTGCATTACATGATAAAGCAAGAGTAAGAAACAGGATGGTGCATTACATGAAAGAGTAAGAAACAAGATGGTGCATTACATGATAAAGCAAGAGTAAGAAACAAGATGGTGCATTACATGATAAAGCAAGAGTAAGAAACAAGATGGTGCATTACATGATACAGATGGAGTAAGAAGCAAGATGGTGCATTACGTGATAAAGCAGGAGTAAGAAACAAAATGGTGTCTGATTGTAAGGGTGACGGTACCCTGTTTATCAAGTTATCGTCTTCCCTACCACCACGCAGCCCTACCAGACGCACGACCAAACCCTATTATTATTAGTGTTATTATTATTATTATTATTATTGTGGTTGTTGTTGTTGTTGTTGTTATTATTGTTATTATTATTATTATTATTATTGTTGTTATTATTATTATTATTATTATTATCATTATTATTATTGTTATTATTGTTGTTATTATTATTATTTTTATTATTATTGTTATTATTATTATTAGTAGTAGTATTATTATTGTTACACCTGCCTATTCATCCAGCTTCTTTTTCTGCTTCCTGTTATTGTTATTATTGTCATTATCGTTATAATTACTGACCGGTGGGCCAGCGGTCGTCGTTCGTGCCTCGTGTGAGATGATTCGTGACTGGTCTAGGCTATTACTATTATTATTATTATCATCTTGTACAGTCACTCATGGAAATTCGTGGACCCCCCCCCCCCTTTCTATTGTTCTTTATGCAAATTATTTTGTTTGTAGATGGAACAAGCTTTTCATTGATAAGTGTATATATAGTGTTGTAATTGATATTCACAAAATCGCATCCATAAATTAGTTGCCAGATATAATCTTGCCTTGATGGTGTAATGATTAGAGTGTTTATGATCTGTATGTGGTAACCCAGGTTCGAATCCCGGTAGGATCACATGCTTTCCTTAATTTCGTTGGGAGTTGTGTTTGGTGTGTGGAGTGAAATATATAAATGAGTTTATCAAAAATAGGTAAGGGCCACACACATTAATAGGTAAGGGCCACACATTAATAGGTAAGGGCCACACATTAATAGGTAAGGGCCACACATTAATAGGTAAGGGCCACACACATTAATAGGTAAGGGCCACACATTAATAGGTAAGGGTCACACATTAATAGGTAAGGGCCACACATTAATAGGTAAGGGCCACACATTAATAGGTAAGGGTCACACATTAATAGGTAAGGTCACACATTAATAGGTAAGGGCCACACATTAATAGGTAAGGGCCACACATTAATAGGTAAGGGCCACACATTAATAGGTAAGGGCCACACATTAATAGGTAAGGGCCACACATTAATAGGTAAGGGCCACACATTTTCATAAGTAACTGTACAGCCATTTGAATATTGGAACCTTTAAGGGGAGATCTCCACTTGAGGGATTTATTTCTTGACCCCTTTCTCCCTCATGTTTAGCCCAATTGCTTTTGATATTATAAAACGTTCGCCCCATTAGTTTAGCGATTTTAAGAACTTTCACCCCATATTAAGACCTTTTGTGCCATTCAGGTGTCGATTTTTTCCTGGCGAGCGATAGCGAGCCTGTAATTTAAGAGAAATCGGCCTCCGGCCGGGACATTTTTCTACCGAAAAATGTACAAATTTATCATGAAAGGGGGTCTAGGGGGTGTAATTTTAAGCTTGATGAAAACGTAGGGAACAAACTAAAAACCTCCCCTTAAAGTCTATAGGCATCGTGGAGGGTATAGTTAGGCACTTTATTGTCACGCCTTGGGTTCGATATAAATGCAAATGGGCGCAAATTATGACTCCCAACTGTACATTAGACCCACCCAATGAACGGTAGTGCATTGGTTTTATTTCATTTATTATGGTGAATTCTGGAGTGGGTGTTCAATTATTAACTGCTCGTGAAAACCTGGGAATTATATTGATGTTTCTACCCTTTCATTATTGGAGAACTGTTTGTGTTTGACGATGTTTATGTAGGGGTTTAGGAAAGAGAGGTAGACAAAGGGTGAAAATCAACTGAATTATGCCTCCGACGCCCAAACATCCTTCCTAAGTTGAATAAAATCGTCATATGATAGCCAGAACATACACTCAAGGGAAGGTTTTTAGTTTGGTCCGTAGATATCCTTCAAGCTTAAGATTACACCCCCTTGAGCCCCTTTCAAGATAAATTTGTACATTTTTCGGTAGAAAAATTTCCCGGCTGAAAGCCGGTTCCTCTTAAATTACAGGCTCGCTATCGCTCGCCAGGATAAAATCGACACCTAAATGGCACGAAAGGTCTTAAAATTGACAGAAATGGGCTGAAAGTTCTTAAAATCGTCAAAATAATGGGGCGAACGTCTTAACATTAGGAAAACAATGGGGCTAAACATGAGGGAGAAAGGAGTCAAGACAAAAATCCCTCAAGTGGATATCTCCTTCTAATAAAACGCGTCCTAATCCTCTCAAAGGGCTTAAATACCTCCCGCTTAGTAGAACACAGTGCAAGTGAGTGAAAAAATAATAGTTGGCGATTTGTTAGCGTCCAACTAGCCTTGCATTTGGTGTTGGGTGGGGGGTGGGGGGGTGGGGGTGGCAGTCTGTCTACTCACTCACTCAAGCGGGTTAAGGGAAGGATGGGTCGCCTTTCTAGATCCCTTCTTCCTAATGTTTAGAACCATTAGTTTTCAAATGTTAAGACGTGCGGCCCATTAGTTTGGCGATTCAAAGACTTTTCACCCCATTTCTTTGTCAATGTTAAGACTTTTCGTGCCATTTAGGTGTCGATTTTTTTTTCCTGGCGAGCGATAGTGAGCCTGTAATTTGAGAGGAACCTGCCCTCGGCCGGGCCATTTTTCTATCGAATAATGTACACATTTATCTTGAAGGAGGGTCTTAGGGGTGATTTTTTTTAAGGCTGATTGATGGAGGTCTAGGGAGAAACTAATAAAATAATAAATAAATATATAAACCGACTAAAATATAAACCCTATTCCCTTAACCTTATAAAATATAAACCCTATTCCCTTAACCTTATAAAATATAAACCCTATTCCCTTAACTAGAAATATAAACCCTATTCCCTTAACTAGAAATATAAACCCTATTCCCTTAACTAGAAATATAAACCCTATTCCCTTAACCTTATAAAATATAAACCCTATTCCCTTAACCTTATAAAATATAAACCCTATTCCCTTAACCTTATAAAATATAAACCCTATTCCCTTAACCTTATAAAATATAAACCCTGTTCCCTTAACTAGAAATATAAACCCTATTCCCTTAACTAGAAATATAAACCCTGTTCCCTTAACTAGAAATATAAACCCTATTCCCTTAACTAGAAATATAAACCCTATTCCCTTAACTAGAAATATAAACCCTATTCCCTTAACTAGAAATATAAACCCTATTCCCTTAACTAGAAATATAAACCCTATTCTCTTAACTAGAAATATAGACCCTATTCCCTTAACTAGAAATATAAACCCTATTCCCTTAACTAGAAATATAAACCCTATTTCCTTAACTAGAAATATAAACCCTATTGTCTTAACTAGAAATATAAACCCTATTCCCTTAACTAGAAATATAAACCCTATTCCCTTAACTAGAAATATAGACCCTATTCCCTTAACTAGAAATATAAACCCTATTCCCTTAACTAGAAATATAAACCCTATTCCCTTAACTAGAAATATAAACCCTATTCCCTTAACTAGAAATATAAACCCTATTCCCTTAACTAGAAATATAAACCCTATTCCCTTAACTAGAAATATAAACCCTATTCCCTTAACTAGAAATATAAACCCTATTCCCTTAACTAGAAATATAAACCCTATTCCCTTAACTAGAAATATAAACCCTATTCCCTTAACTAGAAATATAAACCCTATTCCCTTAACTCGAAATATAGACTAAATGTAATGACTTGCCTTCAGTTAGTACCCTCTCCCAAGGTGCAATATTTATTGATTATGATTGGCTTACCTCTTGCACCCCCTACCTGCCCATTAGAGCTACTATACTACACTACTATTTGGCTTGGCTTTAAGGGGGAGGTAGTCGCTTTTTCTGGACCACTTTCTCCCTCATGTTTAGCCCCATTAGTTTTCAGGTGTTAAGATGTTTGCCCCATTAGTTAGTCGATTTAAGACCTTTCGCCCCATTTCTTCGTCAATATTTAGACCTTTCGTGCTAATTAGGTGTGATTTTTTCCCGGGCAAACGATAGTGAGCCTGTAATGTTGGAAGAACCGGCCTTCGGTCGGGAAAATTTTCTACCGAAAAATTTACAAATTAATCTAGAAGGGGGATCTAATGGATGTTTTTTTAAATTTGATGGAGGTCTAGGGAAGAAACTAGAAAAATAATGAATACATGCAAACATCGCCCAACAAGTGAAGGCGGTGTCACGAGTGTTCTTTATCCGTCAATTTTCACGAACAATTGTAGTCTAGCATCTTCAAAATTTAAGATATGCTTATTTTAACTTGTCTGCATTCTCTCTCCACTTCTTGCACTCTCTGACACTTCTGCGCTCTCCGTCAAGTGATTCTGCAATATTCTTCCACTTCTTGCCTGTTCATCCACTTCATTCTGCAATATTCTTCCACTTCTTGCCTGTTCACTCACTTCATTCTTCCCTTTCCTCTATGTCTCTCTGTCTTTCCCCTTACTCCTATTATCATCCTTTCCATTTTCCTATCCCTCTTGTCATCCACTTCATTCTTACCTCTCTTCCATGTATCTCTGCCCTTCCCCTATTCCTCTCTTCATCCTTTCCATTTCCCTATCCCTCCTTTCACCCACTTCCTTCTTCCCTCTTCTATATTTCTCCCTGCCTTTATCCATTCCTCCTCTATTCATCATTTTCATTTCCCTAGCCCTCTTTTCACTCACTTCATTCTTCTCTCTCTTCCATGTCTCTCTGCCATTCCCCTTACTCCTCTGTGCATCATCTCCATTTCCCTATTCTCTCTTTTCACTCCCTTCATTCTTCCCTCTCCTCCCATTTCTCTCTGCCTTTCCCCTTATTTCTCTGTTCATCATTTATATTCCGTATCCCTTTTTTCACCCACTTCCTTCTTCTCTCTCTTCCATTGTCTCTCTGTCGTTCTCCTTACTCCTCTGTTTATCAAATTTTCCCTATCCCTCTTTTCACCCCCTTCCTTCTTTCCTCTCCTACATTTATCCCTGCCTTCCCCCTTCCTCCTCTGTTCATCATCTCCATCCCCCCCACCCTCGCCCTCCCCACCCATCCTTTTTCACCCATCCGCCCCTAAATTTATCCCCACACACATAATTATAGGAGCCGACCAATTAGTTAACTCCAGTGTTCTGTGATTAGGAGGGTCGCCGATGGAATATAATTAGTGCTTATTATTATTTTTGACTTTTTGTTTTGTTCTTATTTTTTTCCTCTGCCTAATCTGTTGGGAGCCGTTTTGTTGTTCTGTGATTAGGATGGTCGCCGATGGAATATATATATACCGGTATATATATATATATATATATATATATATATATATATATATATATATATATATATATATATATATATATATTTTTTTGTCTCTGCCTTTTCTTTTTGGGGTCGTTTTGTTTAGTGTGCGTAATTAGCAGGCGAGATAGCGTAATGGAGGGGCTATTTGGAATGTTAATGTTCCGAGGATGCACCACTGCTATCTCCTGGAATAGCAGGGGGGAGTGGCCATCAGTTTCACTATAGTCCGTTCATTCTAGGTTGGGCAGAAATCGTAACCTCTCACCGCTGTAACTCAAAAAGGGCTAGAGCAAATGAACTGTCAATTTATACACATATTCCCTAGCCAAGTCTTCCTATTTGGTAGACATATTAAGGGGAGGTATTTAGTTTGTTCCCTAGACCTCCATCAAGCTTAAAATTACACCCCCTTGAGTCCCTTTCAAGATAAATTTGTACATTTTTCGGTAGAAAAAGTTCCCGGCCGAAGGCCGGTTCCTCTTAAATTACAGGCTCGCTATCGCTCGCCAGGATATAATCGACACCTGAATTGCACGAAAGGTCTTAATATGGGGTGAAAGTTCTTAAAATCGCTAAACTAATGGGGCAAACGTTTTATAATATCAAAAGCAATGGGGCTAAACATGAGGGAGAAAGGGGTCAAGAAAAAAATCCCTCAAGTGGAGATCTCCCCTTAACTCGATTACTCTAGTTACTCTGGCGATGGGCTGGTCTATCAGAGTGAGACCTGAGCGATCTCTGCCATACCCTTAGCTTACTCTGACTGTTCCTTTTACTTATATATTTTCTAAATCTCAAGTGACGGCGTCTCTTCCGTGGATTGACCTCCCAATCTACCAAGATTGGAAAAGCGTCCATTATTCCTTTGCCCCTCAACTTTCTCTTCATAATTGCTGAGGGGCACAGGGCCCTGGGTGGGGCTTTGGTTTCCCGGGCGTTTACGCACCCTCTCAGCTCCCCGCCATGGAGTGGCTTCGGTCACCCAGGCTTTATTGTGGTCGGCAGGGAGGGTTCTGTGGCCTTGGCCTTACTCGGGGCCTTGGGGCTGTTCGGCCAGGCAGCTTGGGGAACAACAACAACAACAACAACTCTAGTTCTTTTTGAGTTACAGAGGTTACGATTTCTGCCCAACCTAGAATGAACGGACTATAGTTGATCCCACTCCGCCATCTTGTTCCTTCCTCGTACACCTCTAGGGGGTCTGGTCAGGTCTGGTGGTAATCCCTCCCCTTGGCTATGTCAGACGAGCCACTTTTTCGTCAATTTACAATGAACAATTAATTGATCATACTAATTTTTGGGATTTCCGTATTGGAATCGACAACTAGACTGAATGGACACTGTACAGTATAAGATTTTAAGAGACAAATACTATACAACTTCACTTAAGAAGCGAGCCGTGGCATAGTCAGTAGAGCGTCGGTTGCCGAGGAAAGGGTCGGCGGATCAAAATGTTATTGGTAGATGTCAAGCCAGGGCAATTTGATCTAGCTGTTCGTGACAAACGCCTAATGTTAATAGCCTCCCCGTCTCGAGAATTACGGCGTCTGGCAAAAAAAAAAAAAAAAAAAAAAAAAAAAAACTTGTCCTAAAACCGTTCAGCCAGGAAGGGACAATATGGCGGCAGTGGGATCAAAGGACAGAACGGGCAAGGGGACTCGCACAGTCTCCACCCTTATGGGGAGATGGGCCGGTTTTCTGGTCCCCTTTCTCCCTCATGCTTATCCCCATTAGTTTTGAGATTTTAAGACGTTTGCCCCATTAGTTTGTTGATTTTAAGACCTTTCGCTCCATTTCGTGCCCTTTAGGTGTAGATTTTTTCCTGACAAGCGATAGCGAGCCTATGATTGTGGAGGAACCGGCCTTCGGCCGAGATATTTTTCTATCGAAATATGTAAAAATTAATCTCGAAGGGGGATCTAATGGATGTTTTCTTAAGTTTGATGGAGGTCTAGGGCGGAAACTAAACAAATAATATATATACAGTGTATACAGTATATATATATATATATATATATATATATATATATATATATACGATAAAATTTACCAAAATATATACCCTTCCCCCTTAATACACTGCTTGTGCATTGTAGGGGAGAGTTACATGAAGCTACAAGGAATAGTCTGTATCTCAAAGGCCTTGCTCTACATGCTAGGGAGATACTCTACAAGAACAGAGAGAGATATGAGACCACTTACTACAATTGCATAACACAGTAATATACCCCCTTTAAGGGGGTATGGGCGTATTTATTTGCTAATTTATGTATCTTTATATCATTATTATTATTATTTTAGTTTTCCTCCCAAGACCTCAAAAAAAAAAAAAAAATCCCAAGATCTCTTTCAAGATAAATTTGTAAATTTTTCGGTAACAAAATATCCCGGCCGGAGGCTGGTTCTTCTTAAATAACAGGCTCGCTAATCGCCAAACTAATGTAGCGAACGTCCTAAAATCTCAAAACTAATGGGGCTAAACATGAGGGAGAAGGGGATCCAGAAAAGCCCAAGCCTACCCTTAAGGCTCAAAGTGTCTCTGATTCAACCCTCTGAGGATTAGTCCGTGTTTTGAATATCCTGGCTATTATTAGACGAGTTTATACAGCTTAGGAAGGATCTGTGGGAATGAAAAAGGTAAAGACTGTCTGTGGGCCTTAAAAGGGCAAACACTATATCAATTAACCCTCTGGTTTCCATATACCCTTCCTAATCTGAATGAATTCTTCAACTAATAGCAGGAAAACAGAAATAAAGCATATTGCATCTTTAAAGGGTTAGTCATCATTATCATCATCTCCGACGCCTTGTTTCCCCCCTGGGAAACTCCCGCTAAAGGGTGGCCATGCCAGAAACGTCTCCAGTCTACTTTGTCAAGACACGCTTCCTTTGCCCGTGCTACAATGCCCCTTCCACTACGTGGAAATATTTCCTCAATGTATTGATCCACTTTCTTTTCCCATACCATAGGTGGTCTTCCACTATCAGCTTCTCCACTCACCTGACTCCCATATATTTTTCTTGGCATTCTGTCTTCATCCATTCTCTGAACATGACCATACCACTTCAAACTACTACTCTTTATCCACTCAACCATAACACATTCAATGCCCACAGCCTGCTCTTCCATTCCAAAGGGCTCATACACTTCCCTATTACTTGGCTCATCTACCCTATTCACTCCAGCTGCCATTCTGAAGAAGCTCATCTCCACAGCTCTCAGTTTGGAGAGGTCCTCGTCACTTGCTGTCCATGTCTCAACTTCCTTACGAGAGTGTTGGGAGCAGTACACTGTTTCTCAGTGACTTTTTCACTTCTTGACTAACCATTCTTCCTTTCAGAATACTATCAAGTTCTCCAATTACCTTTCTCCCTTGCATTTGCCTCTCTTTTATATCACTCTCCATTGTACCATATTTGCATAGGGTTAATTGACGCGATAATCGTTCGTGTGACATCCCCTCTAAATTTCCCTGGTTCTACTGCATGTACTAATATTAACAACCCTGGTTCTATGTACAAATGTTAAGAACCTTTTTCCCTGGTTTTCATGTACAATTATTACCATCTATTACCCTGATTCTATGTACAAATATTAACAACCTATTACCCTGGTTCTGTGAACAAATATTAACATCCAATTACCATGGTTCTGTGAAAAAATATTAACATCCAATTACCCTGTTTTGTGAACAAATTTTAACAACCAATTACCCTGGTTCTATGTACAAATATTAACAACCTATTACAAATAATCAAAATAAAAGTTGCACACATGAGTTCTGTTCCTCGTCTTGATCTTATGTATGAATTGCGAGTGTGGTTTCTTTTAACTACCATTTGACTAGTCAGTTGAATTAACCACTGCATAAGAAACTACACTCGTAATCCAATCAATGCGCAATATATCTCCATTGTATAAGATTGTATTGTATAAGATTGTGTTGTATAAGATTGTATTGTATAAAATTGTATTGTATAAGATTGTATTGTATAAGAAGATCCCGGAGAGGAGGAGAACTTACGTAGGCAGCTGTACACGTATCAACAACCTATTTGCCTGGTTCTACGTACAAATAGCGACAACCTCCAATTTCCTTTCGGTTCACGAGACAAAGTTAACGACTACAGGGAGAAATAAAACTCCTCTCTCTCTCTCTCTCTCTCTCTCTCTCTCTCTCTCTCTCTCTCTCTCTCTCTCTCTCTCTCTCTCTCTCTCTCTCTCTCTCCTCTCTCTCTCTCTCTCTCTCTCTCTCTCTCTCTCTCTCTCTCTCTCTCTCTCTCTCTCTCTCTCTCTCTCTCTCTCTCTCTCTCTCTCTCTCTCTCTCTCTCTCATATTCACACACACACATACACACACATACACCCACCCACCCACCCACTCCCACTCTCTTTCTCTCTCACACACACACACACAAAAACACTCACTCTCTCTTCTAGAATTAAGTCCTGCCAAATTTGCTGGGATCGGAAGGTCTGTGTGGCCAGTTAATCTATGCAAATATATATATATGTAAATCTCTCTCTCACTCTAACTTTCTTGTTTTCGCTATCTCTCTCTCTCTCTCTCTCTCTCTCTCTCTCTCTAGAAAGCCAACAGGATGTACAAGTTAATAATTCCCAGCGCTCGTAAGGTAAAACAAATTTGGAGCAAGTTGGGGAAAAAAAAAAAAAAAAAAAAAAAAAAACACACACACACACACACACACACACACACACACACACATACACACACACATACACACACATACACATACACATACACACACACACACACACACACACATACACACCCACACACACAACGGGGTATAATTTGCTTTACCATATTCTCAGACTTCTAGTATATTGAGTAATTATATTTAGTATCTATTGTGTCCTATACAGG
Organism: Paralithodes platypus; assembly: GCA_032716605.1. Lineage (NCBI taxonomy): Eukaryota > Metazoa > Arthropoda > Malacostraca > Decapoda > Lithodidae > Paralithodes > Paralithodes platypus. The sequence goes on from CM064499.1 coordinate 27,978,070, forward strand.
GTGTCCCGCGAGTTTTGTCAAATACTTCCAGAGATGAAACATTAAGTAACTCTAAGTTAAAACTGTTATATACACATAGGCTTTTTGGGGCATTGTGTTGTAGTTATGGACCCTTAAAGTCGGCATTTTGGTGTTTTTTGTAATTTCTAACCCTGTTTTTCTTCAATAAGATGAGGATAGGAAACAAAACTATAAAGTGTATTGTGAAGCACGATACCAATCCTTCAAACTGACACCAAAAACTTTCCTACATCGTACTCCATATTCCCTTGACATGGAGTTGAATATTACAAGAAACCAACAACACTTAAATTTAAGCTCATCATCACGGAAAGAAGAAAATCGCTACAGAGGTTTTTGTGATGTTTTCATTAAGTATTGATACCATGCACCATGATACAGCATTTAGCGTTATTGCTATTAATTTTCATTACTCGGAAAATGGGTTTAAACTGACAGAAAACACCAAAAAATCCTCTGTAGCTCCTTTCTTCTTTCCGCGATGATGAGTTTAAAATTAAATTTTTTGGTTTCTTGTAATATTCAGTTTGAAGTATTGATATCATGCTTCATAATACACTTTATAGTTTTTTTTTCCTATCCTTATCTTATTGAAGAAACACAGGGTTAGAAATGACAAAAAACACCAAAATGCCGACTTTAAGGGTCCATAACTACAACACAATGCCCCAAAAAGCCTATGTGTATATAACAGTTTTAACTTAGTGTTACTTAATCTTTCATCTCTGGAAGTATTTGACAAAACTCGCGGGACACCCTGTATAACTACGATCACATATATACAAACATGCTGATTATTAGCACGTACTGTATTAATAATTCATTGTATTGAACCCTTCACTCCCATTATGTAGTTTTATTGAACCCTTCACTCCCATTATGTAGTTTTATTGAACCCTTCACTCCCATTATGTAGTTTTATTGAACCCTTCACTCCCATTATGTAGTTTTATTGAACCCTTCACTCCCATTATGTAGTTTTATTGAACCCTTCACTCCCATTATGTAGTTTTATTGAACCCTTCACTCCCATTATGTAGTTTTATTGAACCCTTCACTCCCATTATGTAGTTTTATTGAACCCTTCACTCCCATTATGTAGTTTTATTGAACCCTTCACTCCCATTATGTAGTTTTATTGAACCCTTCACTCCCATATGTAGTTTTATTGAACCCTTCACTCCCATTATGTAGTTTTATTGAACCCTTCACTCCCATTATGTAGTTGTATTGAACCCTTCACTCCCATTATGTAGTTTTATTGAACCCTTCACTCCCATTATGTAGTTTATTGAACCCTTCACTCCCATTATGTAGTTTTATTGAACCCTTCACTCCCATTATGTAGTTTTATTGAACCCTTCACTCCCATATGTAGTTGTATTGAACCCTTCACTCCCATTATGTAGTTTTATTGAACCCTTCACTCCCATTATGTAGTTTTATTGAACCCCTTCACTCCCATATGTAGTTGTATTGAACCCTTCACTCCCATTATGTAGTTTTATTGAACCCTTCACTCCCATTATGTAGTTTTATTGAACCCTTCACTCCCATATGTAGTTTTATTGAACCCTTCACTCCCATTATGTAGTTGTATTGAACCCTTCACTCCCATATGTAGTTGTATTGAACCCTTCACTCCCATTATGTAGTTTTATTGAACCCTTCACTCCCATATGTAGTTGTATTGAACCCTTCACTCCCATTATGTAGTTTTATTGAACCCTTCACTCCCATTATGTAGTTTTATTGAACCCTTCACTCCCATATGTAGTTTTATTGAACCCTTCACTCCCATTATGTAGTTGTATTGAACCCTTCACTCCCATTATGTAGTTTTATTGAACCCTTCACTCCCATTATGTAGTTTTATTGAACCCTTCACTCCCATATGTAGTTGTATTGAACCCTTCACTCCATTATGTAGTTTTATTGAACCCTTCACTCCCATTATGTAGTTTTATTGAACCCTTCACTCCCATATGTAGTTTTATTGAACCCTTCACTCCCATTATGTAGTTTTATTGAACCCTTCACTCCCATTATGTAGTTTTATTGAACCCTTCACTCCCATATGTAGTTTTATTGAACCCTTCACTCCCATTATGTAGTTTTATTGAACCCTTCACTCCCATTATGTAGTTGTATTGAACCCTTCACTCCCATTATGTAGTTTTATTGAACCCTTCACTCCCATTATGTAGTTTTATTGAACCCTTCACTCCCATATGTAGTTTTATTGAACCCTTCACTCCCATTATGTAGTTTTATTGAACCCTTCACTCCCATTATGTAGTTTATTGAACCCTTCACTCCCATTATGTAGTTTTATTGAACCCTTCACTCCCATATGTAGTTTTATTGAACCCTTCACTCCCATTATGTAGTTTTATTGAACCCTTCACTCCCATTATGTAGTTTATTGAACCCTTCACTCCCATTATGTAGTTTTATTGAACCCTTCACTCCCATATGTAGTTTTATTGAACCCTTCACTCCCATTATGTAGTTTTATTGAACCCTTCACTCCCATTATGTAGTTTTATTGAACCCTTCACTCCCATTATGTAGTTTATTGAACCCTTCACTCCCATATGTAGTTTTATTGAACCCTTCACTCCCATTATGTAGTTTTATTGAACCCTTCACTCCCATTATGTAGTTTTATTGAACCCTTCACTCCCATTATGTAGTTTTATTGAACCCTTCACTCCCATTATGTAGTTGTATTGAACCCTTCACTCCCATTATGTAGTTTTATTGAACCCTTCACTCCCATATGTAGTTTTATTGAACCCTTCACTCCCATTATGTAGTTTTATTGAACCCTTCACTCCCATTATGTAGTTTTATTGAACCCTTCACTCCCATATGTAGTTTTATTGAACCCTTCACTCCCATATGTAGTTTTATTGAACCCTTCACTCCCATTATGTAGTTGTCATCATATTCTGGTTATCATTAAACGATTGTCTTTAGTTTGTAATATACCTATACGACTCAAATAGATATATACTGTATGATCTCAATAATGGATATATACTGTATGATCTCAATAATGGATATATACTGTATGATCTCAATAATGGATATATACTGTATGATCTCAATAATGGATATATACTGTATGATCTCAATAATGGATATATACTGTATGATCTCAATAAATCCTCTTAGTAACATGGGTCCTTCTTAAACGCCGATTTCTTTTAAGTTACAGTCTCCCTGTAGCTCGCCCAGACAAAACCCGACATATATAAGGGGTGAAGCGTCTTATTATCGCCAACCAAATGGAGTGAAGCGTCTTAAAATCTCGAAAAAATCCCCCTCATATCAAATAAGGTTAACAAGTATGGTGTAGTTTATAACACCGACACATTCAATCACAAATACAAACGAAGATAAAACGCTCTCGTAACTATAGGTAGCGCCATCAAACTTGACAAGAATCTTGATCCTTGACCTCTCTCTGTAACTCAGAAGGGCCTAGAGTAAACTTGCTGTAAATATCCACACATCTTTCCTGGTAGACTCTTCCCAAATGATAGAAACGTCAGCCCGATTGCTTTCATTCATTTCGAGTTATGTTATAAGTTAAGGGGAGGTTTCTAGTTTGTTTCCTACTCCTCCAGTAATCTTAACATTTCACCCCCTTGACCCCCTCTCAAGATAAATTTTTACATTTTTCGGTAGAAAAATGTCCCAGCCGAAGGCCAATTACTCTTAAATTACAGGCTCGCTATCGCTCGCCAGGATAAAATCGACACCTATATGGCACGAAAGGTCTTAAAATGAACAGAATGGGGCGAAAATTCTTAAAATCACCAAACTAATGGGGCAAACGTCTTAAAATCTCAAAAAGAAATGGGGCTAGACATGAGGGAGAAAGGGGTCAAGAAAAAAGTCCCTCAAGTGGATATCTGCCCTTAAGAAGTGGGTAAATTGTGTATGTAACTAAGGAAACACAGATAGGCTACCAGAAAGCAAACATGCCAGAGAGATAATACATGTGTGTATAACATTAAGGGGTGTGACCTGCTTTTTATTATTTCTGTCCTTGTCTCTCTTTCTCTGGCTTGTATCCATTCGGCCCCATTCAGCCAACTATTTTAAGACGTTTATCCCCATCTAGGTGTCGATTTCTTCCTGGCGAGCGATAGCGAGCCAGCATTATATGAAGAAATCCGGCTTCGCCGTAGACATTTTTCTATCGAAAAATGTACAAATTTAGCCTGCTGTCAAAAAAAAAAAAAAAAATGCTGGCTCGCTACCGCTCACCAGTACATTTTTTACACCTGGATGGGGATAAACGTCTTAAAACAGTAGGCTGAATGGGGCCAAATGGATATAAGCCAGAGAAAGATAGAAAAGGACAAGAACAAAAACAGGTCACCCCCCATAAGAGGAGATGGGTCGTTTTTCTGATCCCCCTTCTCCCCCATGCTTAGCCCCTTTAGTTTTCAGATTTTAAGACGTTCAGCCCCTTTAGTTTTCAGATTTTAAGACGTTCAGCCCATTAGTTTGGCGATTTTAAGACCTTTCGCCTCCTTTCTGTGTCAATATTAAGACTTAGTGTCATTTAGGTGTCGATTTTGTCCTGGCGAGCGATAGCGAGCCTGTGATTTAGGAGGCCGGGACATTTTTCTGCCGAAAATTGTACAAATATATCTTGAAAGGGGGTCTAGGGGTGTGTGTTTCCTTAACCTTGATGGAGTTCTAGCGAGGAAACTCAACATACATTAAGAGACAACTATATAGACCCCCAAAAACAAGCACTTCTCCCTTAAGCAAAACTCAGTGTTCAAAATGAGTTGCTTTTTGGCAATTCGTTTAGCTTAGGATTGACCTGACGTATTTAGCTTAGGATTGACCTGACGTATTTAGCTTAGGATTGACCTGACGTATTTAGCTTAGGATTGACCTGACGTATTTTCCGCTAAGTCAGTCAGGTTACCGTTATTAACCCCTTCTATACCAACGACGTCTTTTTAATTACATTCGAGCTATAACAAATCCATGATGTGCAGTTTAAGAAGCATCTGTGGTAGCCAAAAGGGTTAAGTGTGATCATTCGAAGCCTGTGAATGGCTGGAGGCCCCTTCAAAACTTAATACAAGCGTCACATATTTGCCAGAATATAGGTAAAAGGACGGCACCGATACTGAGAGGGTTAATGTGTGTATGTGTGTGTGTGTGTGTGTGTGTGTGTGTGTGTGTGTGTGTGTATGTGTGTGTGTGTGTGTGTATGTGAGAGTGTGTGCAGGGAGGCGCCAATATTTGTTTCCCTATATATATATATATATATATATATATATATATATATATATATATATATATAAACACACATATGTAGGCGACTCCAGGCGTGCGTTATGACTGACAGACAAAAAGACAGACATACAGACAGACAGACAGACAGATAGACAGATAGCATGATGAACGCACCTTTCCTTGCAGGGAGCTTGGGGGAAACACAGTAAGCTCTATTTTTATACTACTTCAGCGAAAACAAATAAATAAATAAAAAATAAAATAAATCCACAGCCAAATGCACCTCCCTCAATAGCTACTGCATAGATTTTCCCGTCACAAGTCGGCACGCCAAGTGACATTGACGCTTAGTCGGCCATTCGGAACTGTCAACCCTTTTTATGTGAAGCTGCCAAGTTTTGCTTTATCTTCACTACCTGCAGACGATTGTATTCATCCAACTGACTGTAACGATTGTATAGTTAACTAGCTGAGGTACCCGCTCCCTGTACGGGTTAAAAAATAGTACCCGAAAAGGCTGCACTATGATACTATATACTCTACGGGGACCACATACACCAGTACCGTTCTATTATATCAAATGTTGTATCGTTAAGTGTGTGTGTGTGTGTGTGTGAGAGAGAGAGAGAGAGAGAGAGAGAGAGAGGGGCGGGGAGAGACTATAATTGGGACCCCCTGTGTGACCCAGCCATGAAGTCCCATCTCCATAATCCCAAGAGTTTGCTAGCAAGTCACAGACAAATAAACATGTTTAACAACTGTATATATATATATATATATATATAAAGAGAGAGAGAGAGAGAGAGAGAGAGAGAGAGAGAGAGAGAGAGAGAGAGAGAGAGAGAGAGAATTTGAATCCAAATTAATGCAGTTAAAATATCGTCTTAACCCTCTCAGAAATCGATGATGTACATATTTAATGCTTCCTGGCTCCTATTAGACTATTTTAATTAGATTAGCATGGGTATATGGAAGTCAGAGGTCTAATGGAGATAGTCTTTACCCTTTTAACTCCCACAGATCCTTCGTAAAATGTACACAATCGTCTAATAGTAGCCAGAATAAACTGTCGAAATTCGTCACAATCTTGAAAGAGTTAAGGGAGCCCACCTCGCTTGTTTTCTCTTTCTCTCCCTCTCTCTTTGGCTTGTATCCATTCGGCTCCATTCAGCCTACTGTTTTAAGACGTTTACCCCCATCCAGGTGTAAATATTTTTGTTTTGACAGCAAGCTAAATTTGTAAATTTTTCGATAGAAAAATTTCTCCTGCAAAGCCGGATTTCTCCATACAATGCTGGCTCGCTATCGCTCGCCAGGAAGAAATTGGCACCTAGATGGGGATAAACGTCTTAAAACAGTTGGGTGAATGGAGCCGAATGGATACAAGCCAGAGAAAGAGAGAAAAAAGAGAGAAAGATAAAAAACAAAAGCCGGTGACCCCCCTTAAAATAATCGCTAAGTCATCCAGCAGTACCACCAGTAATACAGTCAATAAATGGTCGTCACATTGCAGTGGTGGTTATTAGCATAGTGTGACAGAGGTTCCGATTCACAGCGAGTTGATATTACTAATGCAACGTTTTCAGGGGGAGATGGTTCACTTTTTGGGCGATTTTATTTTAATTTATTCATTATTTTTCTAGTTTCCTCCCTAGACCTCCATCAAACTTAAAAAAAAAAAAAAAAAAAAAAAAAAACATCCATTAGATGCCCCGGTCGATGGCCGGTTCTTCCAAAATTACACTCACTAAACACTATCATTCGCCAGGAAAAAAAAAACGACACCTACATAGCACGACTGGTCTTTAAAAAATCGACACCTACATAGCACGACTGGTCTTAAACAAATCGATACCTACATAGCACGACTGGTCTTAAAAAAAATCGACACCTACATAGCACGACTGGTCTTAAAAAAATCGACACCTACAAAGCACGACTGGTCTTAAAATCGACAAACTAATTAGGCACACATCTTAAAATCTGAAAACTAATGAGGCTAAGCATGAGGGAGAAGGGGGACCAAGAAAACGGCCCATCTCCCCTTCAAGTGAATCTCAGTTGCTGTAAACTTGCTCGATTAGTGGATCACGCAATTCGCAGTTCTTGTTACAGTCGTTATAATTACTGTATCTCTCTATATATGTATCAAACATGTAATTTAACCACTGATATTTCTCTGCATATCTGATAATCATCTTTATGTATTCAGATATTTATTTAGTTATCGATTTTTATAAGTATCTGCCTGTCAACATATCTCTCTATCTATATATTTAGCTATCTTGATATACAGATAGACAGATGGATATATAGATGGAAAAGAGATAGATAGATATATAGATAGATAAATAGATATATAGATAGATAAATAGAGTGAGTGAGTGAGTGAGTGAGTGAGTGAGTGAGTGAGTGAGAGAGAGAGATAGAACAACAACATGACGTCATACCTAGTGTTGGGATGAGGATGAAGAGGAGCCGTTTTACTGCTCTCCCAGACAGGTATACATTGAGGAGACACAACATCAGTGTCCTCCACCCTGTGAAGTATTAGATACAATCAATTCACCTGCCAACTCTGCTTGCCTAATAACTACTTCCCTGTAATAATAATATATGTAATAATAAATGTAATAATAATAATAAATATGATAATAATAACTGTGATAATAATAATAAATATAATGATAATAATAATAATAATAATAAATATAATAATAATAATAATAATAATAATAATAATAATAAATATAATAATAATAATAATAAATATAATAATAATAATAATAATAATAATAATAATAATAAATATAATAATAATAATAATAATAGTAATAGAAATAGTAATAAATATAATAATAATAATAATAATAGTAATAGAAATAGTAATAAATATAATACTAATAATAATAATAATAATAAAATACAAACAAACAAAAATAATAATACAAATATTAATAATATTAATAATACTAATACTAATAATAACTGTAATAAATAATAACTTCCCTGATAACTACTCCCAGCTACACCGAATCTCTTACCTGTCTTGAGAGATTACCAACACATTAATTAACCCTTTCTGTACCGGCGTGGTCTATGTAAGTTTATTCGAGCTCTATTGAGACGATGTTGTGCAGTTTAAAAAGGATCTATGGTAGTAAAGAGGATTTTATGTGAGATGGTTCGAAGCCTGTTCATTGACGGAGGCTCTTTTTAAACTGAATAAAATCGTCTAATAGTAACCAGAGTAAGGTTAAAAGGACGGCACCGGTACAACAAGGGTTAAGGGGAGGTTTTTAGTTTGGTCTCTGGATATCCATCAAGCTTAAGATTACACCCCCTTGAGCCCCTTTTAAGATAAATTTGTACATTTTTCGGTAGAAAAATGTCCCGGCTAAAAGCCGGTTCCTCTTATATTACAGGCTCGCTATCGCTCGCCAGGATAAAATCGACACCTAAATGGCACGAAAGGTCTTAAAATTGACAGAAATGGGTCGAAGGTTCTTAAAATCGTCAAAATAATGGGGCGAACGTCTTAAAATTAGAAAAGCAATGGGGATAAACATGAGGGAGAAAGGAGTCAAGAAAAAAATCCCTCAAGTGGATATCTCTCCTTAAAGAACACGTATACATACATACATGCATACATACATACTTAAAAAATACAATGCTTACACAAAAACACCCTAACATCACCAACAATACTTACAGGCCAAAATAAAGCAATATGAAAGCGTTACGAGAGTGACGCTGTTGGATGTCGTTCTTGCAGTCATTACCATAATCATATTCTCTCTCTCTCTCTCTTCCACTTAGTCTCACTCTCACACTCTCTCTCTCACTCACTCACTTACTCAATCTCACTCGCTCTTCCACTCAATCAATCTCTCTCTCTCTTTCACTCAATCTCAATCTCAATCTCACTCTCACTTTCGCTTTCTCTCTCTCTCTCTCTCTTCCACTCAATCTCACCCTCACTTTCACTCTCTGTCATTAACATAATCATTGGGCGACCCTGGGTGCCGGAATAGTAAGGGGGTTGTAGGCACTCTAATTAGTCTAGCCAGCAGATTGAGTCCTAGAATTCTGTATATTACAGTTAATTTGGTCTGTTGTATATCTCTCGCTTGTCTTCTATTACCAAGCTCTGGTTTTCGTTCTCTTGTTTTGTTATCTTTCTTTTTCTCTCCCTCACTCTCACTCTCTCCCTCTCTCTCCCCCTCCCACTCACTCACTCTCACTCTCTCTTTCTCTCTCTCTCCCCCAATTAGTCTAGCATAAAAATTTAATTCCTGTCGTTGCCTAGCTGTCACATACTGCATATAGTGTAGTTAGCCTAATCTGTTTCTATCTCACTCTCTCTTTTTCTCTCTCTCTCTCTCACTCACTCTCTCTCTCTCTCCCTCTCCCCCAATTAGTCTAGCATAAAGATTTAATTCCTGTCGTTGCCTAGCTGTCACATACTACATATATTGTAGTTAGCCTAATCTGTTTCTATCTCTTTCTCTTTTTTTTTCTCTCTCTCTCTCTCTCTCTCTCTCTCACTCACTCTCACTCTCTCACTGACTCATTCTCACACTCACTCACTCACTCTCTTTCTATCTCTCACTGACTCATTCTCACACTCACTCACTCTCTCTCTCTCCCGATGTAAGCAATTATGCATGTTTACGCGCCCCTTCTAAGCATATTAAGAATACCCCCGCCTATCGAATAATTATGGAAATGCAATTATTGGGGCAGCAACTCAGGACGCTCGGATATTTAGCACCTGGCTCAATATCTTCATTAAGAGGGGTCACCGATTTTTTTTTATCTTTCTCTCCTTTTCTCTCTTTCCCTGGCTTGTATCCATTCGGCCCCATTCAGCCAACTGTTTTAAGATGTTTATCCCCATCCAGGTGTCGATTTCTTCTTATCGAGCGATAGCGAGCCAGCATTGTTTGGAGAAATCCGGCTTCGCCGGAGATATTTTTCTATCAAAATATTTACACATTTAGCTTGCTGTCAACAAAAAATATATATATGTTGGCTCGCTACCGCTCGCCAGGAAAATATTGACACCTGAATGGGGGTAAACGTCTTAAAACAGTAGGCTGAAGGGGGCCAAATGGATACAAACCAAAGAGAGAGGGAGAGAAAGAGAAAACAAGCGAGGTGGGCTCCCTTAACCCTTTATGTACCGGCGACGTCTATATTATTTTATTCTTGCTATCTATAGGCAATTTTGTGCAGCTTAGGAAGGATATATGGTCGGTAAAAGGGTTGATTGAGATAGTTGGAAGCCTGTTAATGACTGGAGACCCTTCTTAAACTGAATGCAATCTTCTAGTAGTAGCCAACATAGACTGACTAGGACGGAACTGATCGTGGACGGGTTATCCTGTAAATACTAACTCCATTATCTACCCCTTTAAGGGAGTACTACTCGCTTTTTCTGGACTCCCTTCTCCCTCATGTTTAGCATAAGAGTTTTTGAGGTTTTAAAGGGCATAGCTCATGAAATATCCCATTCCATTTTATCACTGTCTAAAGCATGTTACAGAATGATTGATACTGCAATTTTTTTTTCTTTTCTATATTCCAACTACTTACTCCCTCTCGGGCATAGGCTGAGAGCCTGTACACTCCACCGCTCAAAACAGTGAAGCCCGTGAGGTCTTGTTCCAGTCTGGGGAGTGAGACATGTGAAGCATCCATTCATGGCTCGAAGCAGCTCCATCTCTGAACCGGCTGGTTGCTTCGTTCAAGTGCTTCACCGTCTCACCCTCCAGACTCAGACCCTCACTCTCAGAACGCCACCTATTGAGCAGTGAACTCACTAGGCATTGTCCCCCTGTAACATATTTTGAATATGGGAATATTCATACAGTGTTATTTAATCAGGGAACAATGAGGGTATTTTTTTGGCATTTCGGTGGGCTTTGTGGTAATGCACTGATACTAGGTACAGCACAAATTCAATCCCAATAATATCTTCCCATTGACATATCGGGATTTGAACCCGGGTCCATTGGATTACCAATCCAGTGGCATGACCACTCCACCACAACCTCCCCAGTTGTCTTGGTTTACCACACATTTTTATCGAAAATAGTAAACAAAAGCCATGCAAGATATTTTAAGCTTAGAAAGTTGATGGCAACCCCTGTCGCCTCTCTCGTGGGTTAGTGATAACGGAATTAGCCCGCGAATTTCGAATATGTTTTCATATTGCCTTTTGCTACCCTACCCTGATATATTTCATACATGATGAAGTAATGTGAAGGCAGTATTTGATATAATATCACGTGAGTGTAACATTTGTGTATCCTTTAAATATCTATCAATGCAAATATTCATAGTTTGGTCTCGTTAATCATAAATAAATACATATTGGCAGCTCTATCCATATGGCAACACCAATAGTAGAGGAGGCCTTGCCCTAACGGTATACTCAGGTACTCTAGCACAAGAGCGTACGGCCGACGTATCAAAATATTCCATCTTGATTTTCACTTTCACAGTGTATTATTCGATAGTTTGCCATTATTTCTACATTGCATTAAACAAATATTAAGCTTATGCTGCTCATACAATTTATCATACCCCTCTATTAAATATGTCCATCTTTGTAACTGCTTTCACAGCATGGAGTACTAAACAGAGATACTGAGACTATAAATGGTGGCTATTGACCTGACCCCTGACACTCTTTGACCTATTCTGTTATTCTATGGGTACCCCAATAACTTAAGGGGAGGTATTTAGTTTGTTCCCTAGACCTCCATCAAGCTTAAAATTACACCCTCTTGAGTCCCTTTTAAGATAAATTTGTACATTTTTCGGTAGAAAAATGTCCCGGCCGAAGGCCGATTCCTCTTAAAATACAGGCTCGCTATCGCTCGTCAGGATAAAATCGACACCTGAATTGCACGAAAATTGCACATGTTAAAATTGCAGGTGTTAAAATTGCACATGTTAACACCATAGCTAGTGCTTCTTCTTATCGGCTACACATGTTACGCACCCTGAAACAACTAGGGGTTCCCAGAGATGACATGCTACTTTTATACAAATCTTTTATATTACCCAAACTCTGCTATGCTTCACCCGTTTGGTCATCCTCTCTCAACTTAACCCAAAGAAATAAATTAGAAAAAATTCAGAAGAGAGCACTCAGAATAATGTTAGGGGCCAACTACACCACTTACCAAGATGCATGTAACCTAATTAACGTACTCGCCATATCTAACCTCTACGAACAACACCTTCAGCAGTTCTCCAGCAAACTACTAAACAACCCCAGACACCGGCACCTACTACCGCCCGACGCCCCTCCTCCTCTACGCGCTGTTCGCCACTTCAACCGTATTGTCCCCGTAAGAGCACCACGGACTGACCGCTACAAGAACAGCGCCATTCCTTCAATAATTAAGGTCTTAAACAATCAATACATTATATACATATTTTTCATTGTAAATTAGCCTGTTAGCTCTTGTGTCAATTTTAATTTTAATTTTAACTATGTATCAACTTCCTTGTATATTTTCAGCCTTCGGGCTGCTTTTGTGAATAAACCGTTAATTATTATTATTATTATTAAAGGTCTTAATATGGGGTGAAAGTTCATAAAATCGCTAAACTAATGGGACAAACGTTTTATAATATCAAAAGAAATGGGGCTAAACATGAGGGAGAAAGGGGTCAAGAAAAAAATCCATCAAGTGGAGATCTCCCCTTAAAACACGTCACGAGGGGCTCGGAAATGCCTCTCGCCACCACCGTCCAAAACACTAATTTATTTATATTTACACTTATAAGAAACTCGGACTACTATTATTGCACATAAGAGGTATTTTGTACATTAACATTTATGATAATGAGGATAGCTAACCATGGCTGACCACATGCGCTATGCCCTTTTTAAGACGTTCGTTTGGTGATTTTGAGACCTTTCGCCTCATTTTGTTGTCAATGTTAAAACCTCTCGCGCCCTTTAGGTGTCGATTTTTTCCTGGCGAGCGATAGCGAGCCTCTAATTTTAGAAGGAACCGGCCTTCGACCGGGACATATTTTCTACCGAAAATTGTACAAATTTATCTTGAAAGGGGGTCTAGGGGGTGTTTTTCTAAGCTTGATGAAGGTCTAGCGAGGAAACTAAAAAATATGTAAATAAATAAATATATAGACCAAAAACCAAGCACTACCCCTTTAAGTGTTGGGTGACGCGTTTCTTCAATATATTCTGGCCAATATTGAACGATTAATTGTATGCAGCTTAAGAAGAAAATCAATCAAATTAGGTCAAAACTATAATAATCCTCTAACTCCTACAGGTCCCTCCTAAACCTAACATATACGCTCAATCATAGCCAGAATGAAGGGAAGAAAATATGTTGTGGGGTTAAAATAGACCATATCAAATGTTGTGGGGTTAAAATAGACCATATCAAATGTTGTGGGGTTAAAATAGACCATATAAAATGTTGTGGGGTTAAAATAGACCATATAAAATGTTGTGGGGTTAAAATAGACCATATACAATGTTGTGGGGTTAAAATAGATCATATAACATGATGTGGGGTTAAAATAGACCATATAAAATGTTGTGGGGTTAAAATAGACCATATAAAATGTTGTGGGGTTAAAATAGACCATATAAAATTTGTGGGGTTAAAATAGACCATATAAAATGTTGTGGGGTTAAAATAGACCATATAAAATGTTGTGGAGTTAAAATAGACCATATCAAATGTTGTGGAGTTAAAATAGACCATATAACATGTGGGGTTAAAATAGATCATATCACGTGTTGTGGGGTTAAAATAGACCATATAACATGTTGTGGGGTTAAAATAGACCACATAAAATCACATGTTATGTTTTATATACTATGAGGTTATATATCAGTATTAAAGGGGCCCACCTCGCGGTTTCTACTCTTTCTCTCCTTCTCTCTTTGGCTTGTATCCATTCGGCCCCATTCAGCCTACTGTTTTAAGACGTTTACCCCCATCCAGGTCTCAATATTTTCCTGGTGAGCGGTAGCGCGCCAGCATATATATATATATATATATATTATTTTGTTTTGACAGCAAGCCAGATTTGTAAATTTTTCGATAGAAAAATGTCTCCGGCGAAGCCGGGATTCTCCATACAATGCTAGTTTGCTATCGCTCGCCAGGAAGATATCGACACTTGGATGGGGATAAACGTCTTAAAACAGTTGGCTGAATGGGGCCGAATGGATACAAGACAGGGAAAGAGAGAAAAGTCGAGAAAGATACAAAAAAAAAAGTGACCCCCATTAAGTAAGTTGAGGGGGCAGCTATGCTACAGGCTGAGAGTCCTATTGACTTCATCAATTTCAAAACGATAAAGCCATTTAACTTTGATTTTATTCGGCTTAGGAAGAGGCTCTTGAGTATCAAAGGGGATACATCTCGATCGCTATTCATCCTTTGATTCCTACAATCCTGAGTTGAATAATATCGCGTAATGATAGTCAGAATAATACAAAGAATAATACATATACTAATAAAACATAGTGTGTAGTCGTATTCAAAGGGTTATTACGTCACTGCAGCACGTAGCTTATAATATTGTTTTTATTAATGTTGTTTAATTTGAGTACCGGTGTCGTCCATTTAACTTCATTCTGGCTACTATTAGACGATTTTATTCAGTTTAAAAAGGGCCTACCAGTTTAACAGGCTTCGAACCATCTCACTTAACCCTTTTTACTACCACAGATCTTGTTTGAACTGCACACAATCGTCTGAATATAGGATAGAGTATAATTAAAAAGATGCCACTGGTACAAAACGTGTAAATATTGTGAAAGTATAAAAAAAAAAAAAAAAAAAAAAAAAAAAAACGATACATCAGAGAGATAAATAAGTTCTTCAATCAGAGTTATTATTAGGTTAGGATAGGGAAGGTTACAATGACATTAATATTAATTAGGTTAGGATAGGGAAGGTTACAATGACATTAATATTTTACTCTCATAGGATTATACTCAACTTCAAAACCTCTAAGAATCAATGGTTTAATGACTCTCTCAATCAACCCTCCAATTCTCACATGACCTTCCTAAGTTTAACAAAATCGCCAGCAGGAAGCTAACAATAAAAATAATACTACTAATAATAATAATAATACAAATACTACTCCTAATACTAATAATAATAATGATAAAAATAATGATACTACTACTACTAATAATAATAATAATAATTATTATAATAATCATAATCACAATAATAATAATAATAATAATAATATTTGTTTTATTAATAATGATAACAATAATATATGGTAATAATAATATTAATAATAAGATGAATAAATAGTAGTAAAATCAGTTAAGGTGTTTGCATCTTTCCGGGGCAACAAAGGGGAGCATACAGATATCAGGGTGAGAATCTCCGCCCCCACCCTTGTGTAAATTACTGCTAGGTGTCTGAAGTGAAGTACAGTAATGCCGTGTACTCCATATATGCTGCTCTCAACCTCTTATTAGTACACTTGCTCCTGGTACACATGCGAATATTACATACACACACTTACATTGCGTCCACATACATACACACACTTACACCACATCCACATACACACACATACACTTACAATACATTCAAAAACACACACACACACATATCCACATACACATACACACACACACATCTACATTACATCCACACACACAAACTTACATTGCATCCACACACACACACACACACACTTATAACTGTGTTATATTACTAACCCATCTGTTCCCAACTAACTTCCCAATCTTGCCACGGACATTAGTTCCAGGGCAGTAGTTCCCTTTCCAATTTTCCCTTACCCACTTTAAACCAATGTTTGGACACTCGATCCTCAGTGTTTTGGAGGACAAGCAGCCTAGAGGGGTCACTAGACCTGTTGTTGCTTGATTACCTTTGTACTTTGTACTCCTTTGTACTTTGCACGCACGCACACACACAGCCCGTAGCCTAGTAGGTAGAGCTCTCGTCTCACACACGAGGGGTCAGGGGTTCAATCCCCGACCGGGCGGAGACAAATTGGGCTTGTCTCCTTTCATGTTTTAGCCTCAGTTCACCTAGCTGTAAATAGGTACCTGGAATAAGTGGACGACGTTGTGACGTCCCATCTGGGGTTGGCAAAAATGGTACAAGGCGAGATGGGTATCATATGGTTCACCTAAGCTGATGGCTACCTAAGCCTTCGGGCGAGACGGTACCGTCTATAGTGAGAATGGTACCGTACCATACAGATCCACCCTAAGCCTTCGTTTCCGATGTCGCCAATTGGCTAAAAATACAGACTACACACACATCCACAGCCATTCCAACGATACATATACACCTACACATATAGGAGGCGGGAAATAACGAGCATGCTCACTCCCGCAATACAACTAGAGTAAGTACACACACACACACACACACACAATAAAGTAGGGTATATTACATCATAATATGCTGGACGTCCCTCTAATTATTTAATTTGCTTTTGGTACAAACACACAATTATGCAGAGACACATATGCAAAACACAGAGGTGCAAATATGTATACACACATATTATATATATATATACTGTATACTGAATGAATATATATACAGAGAGAGAGAGAGAGAGAGAGAGAGAGAGAGAGAGAGTAAAACTGTGCCCAGTGTAATCTAATAATTTCCGATTCTTTTTTTCTTACTTAACTGATGGATGACTGACTGATGGCTAGAGTAAAGATAGACACAGACTAATAATAGATTGGAGGAATTTGGGACTTTGGAATGGAAGACTAATTGGAGGGTTAACTTGGAGGGTATTGGGGTGTGTAAGAATAGGTGAAAAATAGATAGAAGTCAGAAATATAGTTAGAGAGAAAAAGATTCTGGGCTCATTGTTAACATGATGGATTGATTGATTGATGGCTGGAGTAAAGTTGGAATGTAGAAGAGTTTGGAGAGAGGAAAATAAAGTGAAGAAATGCTATGTAAAGTAGAAGATGAAAAGTTCTCGGACTCAACATGATGGATAAAAACAGAATACACCTTAAATATACACGTGACTGAAGAGCTAAAGGTACCAACGCGACGACAGCCTAAAAAGTCGTTCACCATCTCCTCTACAATTAGTCCCAATACAGGTGCCGCAAGATAAGCTTATATGAATACCCCAAAAGCCATAAGTCCCGATTAATAGTAGGGTTCAGCGGAGATAATGGCTTTCTTATGAACTACGGATTTTTCTGATCAAGTTTATGTTAAGGAAGGATTAATCGAGGTTGTACAAATTATCTGGAGTTAGCTCGAGGGTGAAAAAAGTTGATATGCGGCCCCGGACTATGTATTAAGTGTACACCTGAGGCCTAATTATGTTCTTGAGCTGTCCTCAGTGACTTTTGAATTTAGAAACTTATCTTTTAAAGCATCTGGCATATAAAAAAAGATGCATTAACCTTTGCTTGGATTTGCTAAATATACTTTACCATAAAATTAGGACAATTTCTTTTTGTGATCAGGCGGAGCCTTACGGCTATAAATGTCTTGAATATCCATGATTTAGAATAGTATTATACTATTCATATATTATTCAATGAAAATTCAAGCAAGAACTGTTTTTTTTTTTTTTTTTTTATTAAACACTCGAAGGGTGATAGTCTAAAATTTAGGGAAGGGGTTGTTACTCTATTATAGTTTGAGGATTTTTGAGGGATGGCACTCATCTACCTCCACCTCATCTTGCTCTGAGAGAGTACAAAGGAAGGAGTACAAAGGAAATCAAGCAACAACAGATCTAGTGACCCTTCTAGGTTGCTTGTCCTCCAAAACACTGAGGATCAAGTGTCCAAACAGTTGTTTAGAGTGGGTAAGGGAACATTGGAAAGGGAACTACTGCCCTGCCACTAACGTGGCAGGACTAGGAAGTTAGTAGGGGACATATGGGTTAGTAACTGAGGGGAGGATAAAGTTATTCATTTACAAACGCAGTCAGTCGCGGGTTTGATGCGAGATATTTGTCTAGGCGGAATTTAAATGAATCAACGGTGCTGCAGTCTATAACGTCTCGGGGAAGCCCATTCCACAAGTTGACAACTCGATTGAAGAAGAAATTCTTAGATTCGTGCGAGTTAAAAGATTTACCAATAATTTGCAACCGTTTCCCCGCGTGTAATTAGATTGGTCGATAGTGAAGTACTTACTACAGTTCATATTGTCGATGCCTTTGATGATTTTGAACACTTGAATTAAGTCGCCTCTTAATCTGCGCTGGGTTAAAGGAAATAGATTTAATTCTCTAAGACGCTCTTCGTATGGTTTTGTTCTTTAGGCTAGGTATAATTTTGGTAACTCTACGTTGAACTCGTTCTAGCTTGTTTATATCTTTTTGGTATAAGGGCACCAGGATTGAACGCAGTATTCCAGAAGAGGGCGGACTAAGGAATTGTAAAGGGTTAGGATAACTTCTTTGGATTTATGCTCAAATGACCTGCCTATAAAGCCAATTATTTTGTTTGCCTTCTTAACAACTTCTGAACATTGTTGACTCGGTTTTAGGTTACTCGATATTGTTACTCCCAGATCATTTTCTCTGTTTACATTCTTAAGCTGAGTGCCATTCATCGAATAGTTTGCTTTCTCATTTAGGTATCCGATATGTAGTACTTTACATTTATCCGCATTGAAACTCATTTGCCAAATTTGGGCCCAACATGACAATTTATCTAGATTGTGTTGCATAATCGTCAACTTGTTCTTTTGAGAGTACGCTATTTGCAATTTTTGTATCGTCAGCAAATTTTGAGATTGTGCAGGTGAGACCCTCATCTATGTCGTTGATGTAAATTAGAAAGAGAATTGGTCCTAGTACCGATCCCTGGGGTACCCCGCTACTTACATTGGTCCATTTAGATGCCTTAAACCGTTTATGACTACCCTTTGCTTTCTGTTGCTGAGCCAATTTTCTATCCATTTCAACACACCGTCTTGTATTCCATGCGCTTTTAGTTTTAGCAGTAAACGTTTGTGGGGAACTTTGTCAAAGGCCTTTTGAAAATCAAGGTATATAATATCTACAGCTTTACTCTCATCGTAGAGGTTGAGGATATCGTGGAAGAAGTCTAAGAGGTTTGTTAAACGGAACGTTTTTTACGAAAGCCGTGTTGAGTATCTTTAAGTATGTTATTTTCCTCCAAGTGATTTACGAGTCTGTCTCGTATGACCGTTTTTCTAGCATTTTACATACAACTGAGGTTTAAGCTAATTGGACGATAGTTACTGGGTAGGGATTTGCTGCCTTTTTTGAATATCGGTGTTACGTTGGCTAGCTTCCACTGATCAGGCATAGTTCCAGACTGCAAGGATTTATTGAATAGTAATGTCAGTGGTTTGGAGAGCTCATTCTTAGCTTCCTTTAGAACTCTAGGCGAGATTGTATCAGGTCCTGGCGTTTTATTTACCTTGAGTTTATCTAAACAATTCAATACTTCTCTCTCTGTAACGGTGATATTGCTTAGAACATCTGAATTATCAATCTGAATCGGCGAATGGTGTAGGGATATCACTGAGGTCTTCTGTTGTAAAAACTGATGCAAAGAAGGTATTGAAGGGCATTACTCATTTGTAAGAGAGAGATAAGAGAAGAGAGAAGAGAGGAGAGAGAGAGAGAGAGAGAGAGATAGAGAGATAGAGCGAGAGAGAGAGAGAGAGAGAGAGAGAGAGAGAGAGAGCGAGCGAGAGAGAGAGAGAGAACAAGAGTACAAAGGAAATCAAGCAACAACAGGTCTAGTGACCCTTCTAGGTTGCTTGTCCTCCAAAACACTGAGGATCAAGTGTCCAAACAGTGGTTTAGAGTGGGTAAGGGAACATTGGAAAGGGACCTACTGCCCTGCCACTAACGTGGCAGGACTAGGAAGTTAGTAGGGGACATATGGGTTAGTAACTGATGGGAGGATAAAGTTATTCATTTACAAACGCAGTCAGTCGCGGGTTTGATGCGAGATATTTGTCTAGGCGGAATTTAAATGAATCAAACGGTGCTGCAGTCTATAACGTCTCGGGGAAGCCCATTCCACAAGTTGACAACTCGATTGAAGAAGAAATTCTTAGATTCGTGCGAGTTAAAAGATTTACCAATAATTTTGCAACCGTTTCCCCGCGTGTAATTAGATTGGTCGATAGTGACGTACTTACTACAGTTCATATTGTCGATGCCTTTGATGATTTTGAACACGTGAATTAAGTCGCCTCTTAATCTGCGCTGGGTTAAAGGAAATAGATTTAATTCTCTAAGACGCTCTTCGTATGGTTTGTTCTTTAGGCTAGGTATCATTTTGGTAACTCTAACGTTGAACTCGTTCTAGCTTGTTTATATCTTTTTGGTAATAAGGGCACCAGGATTGAACGCAGTATTCCAGAAGAGGGCGGACTAAGGAATTGTAAAGGGTTAGGATCTTCTTTGGATTTTATTCTCAAATGACCTGCCTATAAAGCCAATTATTTTGTTTGCCTTCTTAACAACTTCTGAACATTGTTGACTCGGTTTTAGGTTACTCGATATTGTTACTCCCAGATCATTTTCTCTGTTTACATTCTTAAGCTGAGTGCCATTCATCGAATAGTTTGCTTTCTCATTTAGGTAATCCGACATGTAGTACTTTACATTTATCCGCATTGAAACTCATTTGCCAAATTTGGGCCCAACATGACACTTTATACTAGATTGTGTTGCATATCGTCAACTTGTTCTTTTGAGAGTACGCTATTTGCAATTTTTGTATCGTCAGCAAATTTTGAGATTGTGCAGGTGAGACCCTCATCTATGTCGTTGATGTAAATTAGAAAGTAGAATTGGTCCCTAGTCCCGATCCCTGGGTACCCCGCTACTTACATTGGTCCATTTAGATGCCTTACCGTTTATGACTACTACCCTTTGCTTTCTGTTGCTGAGCCAATTTTCTATCCATTTCAACACACCGTCTTGTATTCCCTGCGCTTTTAGTTTTAGCAGTAAACGTTTGTGGGGAACTTTTGTCAAAGGCCTTTTGAAAATCAAGGTATATAATATCTACAGCTTTACTCTCATCGTAGAGGTTGAGGATATCGTGGAAGAAGTCTAAGAGGTTTGTTTAAACAGGAACGTTTTTTACGAAAGCCGTGTTGAGTATCTTTAAGTATGTTATTTTCCTCTAAGTGATTTACGAGTCTGTCTCGTATGACCGTTTCTAGCATTTCTAGCAGAGAGAGAGAGAGAGAGAGAGAGAGAGAGAGAGAGATAAGAGAGAGAGAGAGAGAGAGAGAGAGAGAGAGAGAGAGAGAGAGAGAGAAGAGAGAGAGAGAGAGAGAGAGAGAGAGAGAGAGAGAGAGAGAGAGGAGAGAGAGATAGAGAGAGAGAGAGAGAAGAGAGATAGAGAGAGAGAAGAGAGCGAGCGAGAGAGAGAGAGAGAGAGAGAGAGAGAGAGAGAGAGAGAGAAAAGGCATCCTTAGATGTGACACAAAATGTCCTCACATACAATGTGGTTAAATAGTGGAATAGATTACCAAGGGAGGTGGTCGACAGTAATTCAATTGATATGTTTAAGAAAAGACTGGACGATCATCTGATGAATATTGGATTAATATGAATTAATCAGGTTTGTGTACTGTCCCTTACAAACTAATATATTTCTATACTCTATAAAAACTTTCCTTGTGGGCATTTCCTGACCCATAAGGTTACGCTTCATCCTATTTTAGGGTACGGCTTTTTAGCCGGAGGGAGCGGAGGGTGGGGAGAGAGAGCCTTCTACTTTACTGTCCTATTCTTCCACTATCAACTGTCCCTGTCTAGTAGTATTAAGGCCGGACCACCTAACTGAGACCGCAAGGTCTGTGTGGTCTGAGCATATTTGTAACTCAGTGTAACTAACTCTCTCTCTCTCTCCCCAGC